>JANAKD010000470.1:0-18446 GCA_027627215.1 Lecanicillium saksenae | reverse complement strand
AGGGCCCTGTCCAGGGAGGACCAGTGCCACAGGGCTTCTCTGGGGCATCTGCAGGCATCGACAGGCTGTCAGGGTCCCTGCAGCCGTCCCCCTGTGTGGGCTCCCACACATGCTCCCCGGTCCGCCCACGAACAACTAAAGCGAAAGCCAGGTCCTCTGCCAATAACTCATGTCAGAGAGTGTACATGACGAGACGAGACGGGCTTGTGAAAACAAGGTCCGGGTCACTGTCGCCGGCTTTCCAGGTGAAACGTCCCATCCGTCGCAGCACATCTCATCGCCAGGGCCGTTGATCATGCACCTACCCGCTGCATGTCGAAACGCTGCCCTCGCCAGATAATTGAGTCGCATAATACCATAGTACTGACACACACGTCGCTCAAGTTCTCTTCTGGGCTCGTTGCACTGTGAGCGCGCCCAAATAGTGACCTCATGTCACGCCAGCCCTACCAAATCTCCGTGCATACCAAGCCACGACACAAAGGGAGGGAGGGAAAATAGGAGAAGAAAGAAATCTCCTTTACCCGAGGCCAGCCCAAAATCTAGTCTCAGCAGTCTCCAATTTCCTCTACCCTTGAAAATCTACAGTGTAGCGCCGCTCTTCGCGCCCTCCCCGCATCCCTCTTCATCATTCATGTCTTAGACACACGCATCTGTTCATGCAGCCTTTTTTTTTTTTCGCCCACGTCTCCCTTGCGTGCCGAATTGACCTACAATCTGCTCAAAAAGCAATTTCCCGCCGGCCCAAGGTCATCATCTCTCCGAGAGACAAGATACGCCCGAGACAGTTGCCCCGACAGGGTGGCTACTTTCCCCATCCCACAAGTCAAGCCCAAAATCAAGCCCATGCGCTTTGCAGAGAAAATGATATGCCTTATCTAAATATGACTACTCATGCAATGTAATCCAAATATCCGTTGCTATGCATAGCAGTTCAAAATGTACAAGAAACTTGTCCCAATACAAATAACAATCAATCCTGGGACTTCGGATGCATGCTCCCTGCCCCTGCTTCTAACGCCGGCCATAAAATAAAACAATAAAAAAAAAACTCCCCGAATACAATCATCGGTATTAACTCCCTCACATGTACCCAATCCATTCAAACGCCGTCGTTCCCATCAATCATTAAATCGGCGCCGCTTCAGTCGGCTCCAGCTTTGCCTAAGCAAAGCTGTCTTCCCCGTTCCATATGCTGCTTTGCGGTTGCTCAGACTCTTCTTCCTTCTGCTCAGGAGCCTCCTCCTCCTCGCCTTCGTCGCTCTTCTCTTTCTGCTCTGGTACCTCAACCAGCCCTTCTTCCACCAATGCCTTCAGCAGACTATCCATTGCCAGAACCTGCTTTCGACGCATTGGTAGTCCGTCCAGCATCCGCAGTCGGTTGCAGCTAGCCGCCAACACTACCTGGTGCAGTCTTCGCCGCAGTTTTGTCGGTTCATCCAGTCGGCCGACGTACAGACCATCCCTCTCTTCATCCGCATCGGGCAGCCCAAAGGGCGTTGCTGTCTCCTGCCCATTCGCCTTCACCAGAGCCTGCAGTGGCGCGTAGAATCCAAGCGTCATGGGATTATCTCTGGTGTCCAATCTTGTTATGTGAGGAAAGTCCATGAGCAATTGCGTAACCGATGTAGAGTCTGCAAGGCGATTGCCTGCCATGAACAGCTTCTTCAGCCTTGGAATGTACTGCAACGGCTTGACGTTACAGATCGCATTAAAGTTGATGTTGAGCGATCGCAAATTTGGCATCAACTGGCCCAGGTTGTCGGGCAGGATGCTCAACCCACAGTTGGCGAGCTCAAGCAGTTGCAGGTTGAGCATGTCCACCTTGGGCTCGAATGATTCCAGGTAGTTCCCAGAAAGATACAACTTGCGCACTTCATATCCCACCGACAGGAATCCAAGAGTGAGCGGCTCTTGGCCGCGCTGCTCTCGTAGTGACAGGCTGTCCAATCTTCTGGTTCGTTGCAATCCAGCAATGGTCGGCAGCTGGTTACCATCAGCCAGAAGAGTGTGGAGGTTGGGTAGGCCGCTGACGTTCAGATGCGTAAGCTTGTTTTGGCTGACGTCGAGATGGCGAATCGTCCTGCAAGACTTGCTAGCCTCAAAAGTCTGGAGCTTGTTGTTGGATAATTTCAATTTCGAAAGGCATGGCGCAAGATGCATATTGCGAACGACTTCAATGCTGTTGCCGGCGAGATCCAGCTCTGAAAGCCTATTAAAGGTGCTGTCCTCAAAGTCGAGCTCTTCAATCAAGTTGTCTCGTGCTCGAAGCGAAAGCAGTCCTTCGTGCGAATCAAGCCCGTCCAAGCTCGTCAGCTTGTTGTTGTCAGCCTTAACGCTGCGCAGGTGTACCAAGTTGCGAAGGGCAGACAGGCTCTTGACTTCGTTCCCGGAAATATCAACATACTGTAGGTTGACCAGGTGGTTCCACGAAGTCAGCTCCGTCAGCATGTTCTGCGATACCTTGAGCTGCCGGACGCTAGAGGGCACTCCTTCCAGGTGGCCGAGCGCGTTCTGCGATGCATCTAGAGTCACCACCTTACCGCAAAACTCTTCCAGCATGTGCAAGCTTGTAAGTCGCTTCTCGCTCAGATTGAGTTCTTCGATGTCTTGCCAGTAGGGCTCGCAGGGCTCTACCTCACTTAAGCGTTCAACAAGCTCCCGCAAAGTGAGCGACATGACCTTCTTAGAGCCATCGCCGGTAGACATGTGTCGGTTGCCTAGCACGTAGCTAACCTCGAAACCAAACGACTGGTCTCCTTGGTGGACGTTGAACTCCGAGAGCGGGCTGAGAGACATATGACCAATATTCTGTCCAATGATGGCACTCTCATCGCCTGCAAAAGCCAAGCCCTTATTTCCCGGCGTTCGGCTGATAATGACGCTGAGCGAGCCTTGCCGGCTGTCCTGCCCGTAGTTCATGAGACCCTGTTCTCCGATAAAGCTAAGTTGGTTCGCTTCGTTGGCCAGCAGCTCGACTGTACTATCTTCATCCTGCTCATTGATCGGTGATACCGGGCGACGCACAAATTCTGGTCCTTGCTGTGATGCATATCTCATTGTCGGTGGTCTGGATTTATTGTCCATTTGCTGCAAACTTGGCCTGCCAGAATAACTATTGGGTGGCGATTGATCAGGGCTCTTGTCGTAGTCAATCGAGTGTGGTGTCGCTTCCTCGTCGAAGCTGGCAGCGCCCCTTGCCACGGCATCTTGAATAATAGAGGCAATGGGCGATGAGAACGAAATAGTCATATTTCGTCTCTTCGTAGTTCCGTTGTTACTGCTGTAAGTGTCGTGTGCCAGGGGCTTGTCCATCTCTGGCAACTCCTCCACGTCCTCTTCGCCCCGACTTGGCGAGAATGGAATAAATCCAACTTGGGGTGGAAGGGGCGAAGACTGTCGAGCACCAGGGCTGTTTCCGTTATCCATTACTCGCCTTAAGCTTCGCAGTTCCTGGGTCATGTCGACGGTAAGATCAGGGATGCTAGCGAATGGGTCCTCCTCGCTATCCTCGGTGGGTGCAACGCTATTATTTTGAGCATCTGGATTTGCTTCCTTCTTCTTAATCCAAATATTCTGAGACTTGTCAAGATACATGCTCCCAACGCGGTCAGGAATAAGATGCGACACGCTCTCGGGCATGATTGTTCTCTTTGAGTCAGAGTTGCTGGATGATGTCGTGGGCATAGTGTTTGCTGAGCGAGCGGATGAGTTCGAAGGATAGCCACGAGTCGGGCTCGCAGGGAGTGACGAGTTGAGAAAAGGGCCGGAAATTCGGACATTGTCGAGATCGCTGACAATATTGTCGGTTGCAGGTAGTGGTGCAGAAGCGCGTCCAAAAGTCGTCTGGAGGAGCTTCCTCTCAAGATCCTGGGCCGCTCGGATGGCATCTTGGGCCATGCTCACAGATCGCATGGAAGACGTCACAATATCACCCATATCGCTCATCTCCTTATATTGCTTCAACCGCGCCTCCAACTCCGGGTCATTAGACCGTTCTTGGTAGTTTGGTGATTGCTTTCCTTCGCGGCTCGGGGGTCGAGACAGGGGTTCGTATGTGGAGTCGGGCTGCGACCCTCCTGCAGATTCAATCTCACCATCTGCGCCCGTATTATGTTCCTCCTCAGATTCCTCCAAACTTGCCAATCCGGTCGGTTTCACTTGGTTTCGGATCATCGCCATAATTTGCGCGGCTTGGTCGACAAAATCCTGCGTCTTGATAGATGGCTTTCGCTCCGTCTCAGCGGGCGCACTTCCAGTCTGGTTGGCCTTGGTAAGAGAGCCATCAAACTCCTGCGACGATTTTCGGCTGGACGCTGGAGAGCAAGGCTTCAAAAATTTTCTTCCGGCAAGAATTTCAGCGTCAGCAATTTGAAACTGGCCCGGTCGGGCGTCCTTGCGCTTCTTGCCCATCACATTCTGCATCTGCTGGTGAGCGGCATCCACCTGGGAAAGCTGCTCTTGTCTGTTATGAGTGGCATCAGAGCGCCGTAAAGTTCGCCTTCTCTTTGGCGTAGGATCCTTCACGGGGGAATTTCTCGAGCGCTTCGCGTCGGATGCCTCAAGTTCGCGTGCTGGGGTTCCGCGTAATTCAGGTGCATCCTTGACAACATTCGGTCGCTGCATTTCCACTGGCGCATCAGTTGACGCTCCAGATCGCTCTCGTCTTCTTGCGACCATGAGCTTAGACACATTTCCAAAGGACATGTGGCGGCGGGATCCCATCGGAATCATATGCGCCTCTGGCGAAACATTTTCCTTATCCGTGCCATCGAACATGTCATATGCTTCCGACATGTCGGCTGTGAATTCGTAGTCGTCTAGCTGACCCCCACCAAAATAGCTGACTGACCGCCGACTTTGGTCTATGCTATCAGCTCTGGAATGGTCGGCTTGCGCCGAACCCTGGCCGGAGGAGTTTTCTGACTCGACGTCTTCATACTGGCTAATTCGTCTGAGCAAAGTTTGATTTGTGAATGTGTCGTAAGGCCCAAAGAGCTTCAGAGGGCTGCCACTCGGGTTTAGACTGCGCTTATCCGGGCTTGGGAAAGGTGCTCTTGGCAGCGATGGGCTTTTCATTGAGCCGCCACGAGAAGGCAATTCTGTGCGGATGGTAGGAAATTCTTTCGGCGTGCTAGCTTGGAGCGACTCTTCTGGCAGCATCTCCGAAGTATCCACGCCAAGGTCAGGGCTCAGGGCCCGACTGTAAAACGAGCCATCTCCGGAGCGACCGCCGCGTCGCAGATTGATTTGACCAGCATTACGGGTGAAGCGATCAATGGCGAGTTCGGAATCGCGCTCCAATGTCGCGCGGAAGCGCAGCTGATCGTTCTCAGCGCCGATTTCCTGATTTTGCTCGACGCGCGCTAGTTTCGACTGTAACTCGCCAATAGGAATCTCCATCGCGCCGAACTTGACTTCGCCATCGTCCTCATCTTGTCGGCCAATAAAAATGGGGCTGAAGTCTTCATTATGAATATCAGTCTGACCGCTCGTGTTGCGGAGAGATCCTCCTGCAGAACGCGGCGCGCTGAGAGACACTTTTTGGCGCCCAATCGCGCCAACGTGCTGTAGCGGAGATTCGTCGACGTAGTTTTCGTCCGGTAATGACGGGAGGAAGCTGTGATTTCCATTCGACGTTGACCGGAAGTGAGTACTGCGATTTCCCCGCCTGGGGCTCGGACTAGGCGTCACTTGTTCGGGGAAGTCGTGGTCATCTTCGTCGGCGAGTTCGAGCAATCGGTCGATGTCTTCGTCTGGTTCGTATTGATATAGTGGTGGGCTTGATGGAAGTGTCCGGTCAGGCAGTGCTTGCTCGCCTTGAGCATCATTGAAGTCTGGTTGTGGCGGCTTAAACATGTCCTGCAGACCAGTCGCGGCAGAGCAGAACAGGTCGCGCTGTTCGCCATACGCCACGTCGCCGTGTATTAGTCGTCGCTTCCATTCGGGGGTGGCTTCTCTATTTTCTGCTCTGGAATCCGCGGTCTTGTGTACCACAGAGCCGCACGTAGCAGCAGAGACGGACCGCGAATCCTTTGAGTCCATCTTAAGCTCTCGCGAGAGCTTGGATGGAAGCTTATTGTGGGATATATTGATTTCGTTGGCCGTCCTTTCATTGAGGATGTGACTGCTGTTGCCGGTAATCGGAGAGTAAATGGGGTTCGCGCCGGCGCGACGTGGTATTTTGCTTGGTGTGACATCAGCATGAGGCTTCAACGGTGGAAGCTGTGCCTCCGAGGCATCTGAGCCATGCTCAGAAGGCCAGTCCTCGGACAGGGAGTCCAGCCATGCATGAGTCATTGCTGGCGGATGTATGTGTAGAGGGTAAGGATGCGCTGAGGATGTTGCTTTCAGTTACTGCAACATTGCCATCCGGAATGTCGTCTCTTGAAATGTTTTGGTGGGGTTGAGGATCGTATTGTTTGTCTGTCGCAGAGTGAGGGCGACCAGGATGATGCTGCGCAAACGATATATCAAAAGTAAAAAGAGTGTGGTGAGGAAACACTAGGATGTAGAAATGACAAAATAGATTCAAAATCACTTCAACGGCGTCCAAGGTAGAGAATTAGTGCTTCCAGTCCGATAGCGCGCGATTCGTTTGCGGGTTTCGCGTGGTTAAATGGTCTGTCCAGGTAAACAAACGAGCTGTCCAGATCTGGTAAGTGTGGTTGCCGTGCCAACCTGAACCGTCTCACGTGCGGCGCTCGCCAACCTCTGCTAACAATTCAAGCTGCCATAGAATGAGCAGACTCAGGGCTAAAAATCTTTAGTAAAGGCGTTAGAAAATGTGAATATCGTATGGTTTAAATAATTTCCCATTAAATATCTCGTTGCCAGCAAAAAAAATGGCCAATTGCAGTCACTGGAGGCCTAAGTAGAGGCCAAACGCGAGGTACCACTTTACGCGCCATCACGTGGAGGCGCGGTACGCGTCTGTGGATTGTCGGTCGTGAAGATGGGCCAAGGACATTCCCGAAATTAATTCGCAGGCTGGGAGAGAGAGTTCCAGATCGAACGGTTCACCACTCTTCGGCAGCAGTAACGATATTTGCTATGGTTTTCTTTTACATGATCTTCTCAATTCAATAACTCTGCCAGACATCATGTCTCCCCCAACTTCTCGAACAAACGGGCGACTTGTCGACACAATCTACTGCGAAGCCAAATGCTCTGACGAGGATGTATATTACTTTGGATCCGATGACGACCAATACGAAAATCCTAGAGAGCGGAAACGGCGTTATGAGCGCGCTGGTCAGCGCTTTCTCGAAGGGTCCACCCCCAGATTGTTCTCAGCATCTTTAAGAGGACCTTTCGACACCAGCAGGGGCTGGAAGAATCCCTGGGCCAGCAAAACGCTTGCAACTCGCACGGTGCAACGTCCTCAACCCGAGATAGCACAGTCTACGAAACATAATATCCCTACAAAACCTACGAATCGTCACGTCAGACTTCAAACGCAGCAACCGAGGCTTGGCAAGCCCGAATGCCATCTGCCTAGTCCGCAGAGCCTCAAAACGGCATCGTTGGTCTCAGATGCTCATCCATTCCTTGAAGATGAAGAGCTGAGAGCTGTTCAAGCTTGGCGTCATAGTGTCGGCACAACAGCACCCGACACAGAAGCACAATCGATAGCTGCCTCAACAGCTGCCGCCGCCTCTCGGAAACGAAAAGCTAGCCACAACTGGCTGAAGACAGTTCCTGATAAGAGAAACAAAACTGAGCGCACGGGAAGGTCGATAGAACAGCCAGAGCCTTATACGCCTACCCTTCCAGTGACAACGCAAAGCAATGTAGAGGTTGCCACCACGGCAAACGCCGCCGCCTTGCAATTGAGCAGCAAGCTTCCGCCTAGGAAATCCACCGCGCAACTTATCTCACCTTCGAAGCAATCTTTGGCCACAAAGAATATAACAAACCCTACAGCTCGATCCAAAAACGAACTACCAAACAGCCTCCGCCGGGAGCAGCAGGCTGCCGCCACTCTGTCATCCCCAGTATCGCTGCAAAACGTCAAGCAGGAACACCATACCACACAGCCATCGCCTCTGAAATTCAAGGCTAAAATCCACTCTATATCAGATGCATCATCTGACAGATCCGATACGAAGTCTCGCAACACTACCGCTCTCCGCCAAACCATCACCAACGAGATTATTCGCACACCACACCGAGTTTCCGATGACGAGGACTTCATATTCGACATTGCTTTAGATCCTCTTTCTGACTCGTCTGAAAGTGAGAGTGAGGATGAAAGCGAAGACGCCGGCGTGGAGGTCGGCCAGGAGGCAGTCGGTTCAACCGAATTGATACCCGCAGCTCACCAAACCCTGAGCGCTCAAGAAGAGATGAACACAGGCGATAGCTCCTCTGATTCAGACCTGACTGAGCTTTCTGAGTCTCCCGTTTTGTCAGACTGGGAGGGGGCGGCAGATGAAGCAGGTGCAGAATCTGAGGAGGCGCAGGATAGAGTGGAGGAAGGTTCTGATGAGGTCACACCAGATCCTGAGTTAGCAGTGGCAAATGCCGATGCCACAGTCGAGGCCATGGATATGAGTGAGGATGTACCGGCCACGCAACCTGTTGAAGTGCAGGTCGTCACTGAATCGGAAGAGATGCCAACCGTCGAAGCTGGTCCCGTTGGCGAGCTTGGGCCTACCAACGACGGGAATGAGAACATGGTCACTGCTGCGCCTCATCAGGCGAAGGAGCAAACATCTACCTCGGACGAGCAGGAGTCGCGCCCATCAGAAATGAACAATGGCCAGCTTACTCTCCAGAATGTCGCCGACGCCAAAGACGAGCCTCAGGTCGGTGGTGATAATCCCGGCCCCATTGTCGAAGCAGAGGCTGTGGAGAGTGAAATTTGTGTCACAGCTACACCCGCAAGCCAATCAGCAGCTGCATCTGCCGTACCACCGTCTCCCAAGATCAAACAGGAATCATCCGAATTTTCTCTGAAAGCGATGTTTAGAAGCTTTGTTCCTACCAACACATGGACACAGCTAACAGGGTTGGCTTCCGCCTCTACACAGCCAACGACACAACACTCTGTCGACAATCCAATGGACGAGCACGTGTTACCTAGCATTGAGGTCCCCCTCGACCAAGATGATGGGAGAGCGATTGATGTTGGTCGCAGCTCTCAAGTGGATGAAACTGCGGTAGTGCCGAGTATCGACCGATTGTCCTCGGGAGCCGATGAAA
Source organism: Lecanicillium saksenae (assembly GCA_027627215.1). Taxonomy (NCBI): domain Eukaryota; kingdom Fungi; phylum Ascomycota; class Sordariomycetes; order Hypocreales; family Cordycipitaceae; genus Corniculantispora; species Corniculantispora saksenae. The sequence continues at coordinate 9,239 of JANAKD010000470.1, read as the reverse complement.
GCCAGCTACAGTTGCTATCTGAGCACGACCATGCTCTCGCATCGGATAGTCTCCCAGCACCACAGCAACCTACCAACGAGTGTGTCACCCGCGTATCTCAGGAGGAGCCGGCTGCTGTTGAACGAGATGAAGGCTGTCTGGCAGGGGAGCCCCTATCTGCGGGTGAGGCGGTCATCGTCGACGATGTACAAGCCCAAGAAGTATCCCCTAAAGAACCCCCTACAGCACGGGTGGCAACTGCATCAGAACTGATGCCCCCTCCTAAGGTCCCTGCTGCCACTGCACGGCTGGTAACCCCGTCCCCTACTGAAAAGGGCGACAATTCTGAGCCTCGATTCGCCTTCAAGTCGTTTGCCGCCTTTACAACACCGTCGCCAGAGCGCTTGCGCGTTAAGAAGCGCCGCACGCTTCCTGGCTCTAGTCTTCGCCACCCAAGCCTCAAAGGCATCTTATCGTCACGGAAGGCCGGCGCGACGCCGCGTACACGCAACAGAGTATCATGGTTTCTCCCAGGAGAGCAGGATGCGGATACCACCGACTCTCAAGAAGACAAGGCTAGCTTACCCACGGCACCTTCTTCACCACCTCCCAGAACACCACTTGCGGAGCTTCCTACGGCTTCCAACGAAAAGTTTTCGAAGCACTTCTCGTCTGTTTTAAAGCGGACCGATGGACTGCGACATCGCTTCCATGTCGCCCGGGATACTGATGGGATGGTTGAGGGTCTGAGCAGCAGCCAGTGCACCAGCAGCCAGAGCTCTTACACTATGACCAGGAGTAATGTCGATACAATGATGAAGGATGCGCCAGTGGTGGCAAGCAGTGACATTGAAAACCAGGGCAGACCGAGAGAGGCAACCATGTCGGTCGAGCCAATGGACATGGTCGAGGACATGGTGCGGGAGATGGGGGATTTTTGGCAGGCTTGGGACGTGGACGCGGAGCTCAACGCGGCCAAGAAGGCACAGGCCGAGACGGCGACGACTGGATCACAGCCGCAAAACTCATGGCGTTGATGTGAATGATTTGATATGGGATTGGCGTGTTTGATTTGATGCATCATTCTTTGTTTCTAGATACCATTTTGACCTTTTTCGCCCGTACCTAGTATTATCGGCACATGTCGGTTGGCGTGTGTAGCTATCTGATTATAGAGGCGCTTTATAGTGGGAAATTTATCATGTTTATGCTGCCTCTTACGATTCTCTCTACGGAGTTTGTGCTCAAGCCTCCTTCTGGTCGTGGATCGGGTACGACCACACGACGGACGGACGCTGGCTCGATAGGTTGGATTATTCGTAGCTCCGGCAAAACTTTAACAGACTGACACAAGCCATTGACTCCTTGCCAAGACGCACTATTGGAATATATTATGATATTTAAGTGCAAGCTTGCGTAGGCGTGAAACATCGATATATGCCGGTGTAGGGTAGCCGTTGATGCCCAACATCCCGAGCTAGCAGCACACCCACCACTCAGGGCGCGCCGCCGTGGCGCCAGCACGCACCTGGCACGCAATCTGCCACTCCCGTATCTCGCCCTGAAAATCTCGATTTGCCGTGTAAAACGAGAATCGATCTGTTACGTGAATCTGACAGTACTATATCCCACCAGGCGAGAAGATGATCAAGTTTTAGGGAAAAAAAGACATGTCGCATCCAAAGAGCACAAAACAATCAGATTTTCCAAGATGCCAGAGCGAGACACAAAGTCCAAAAAGGCGGGCTTCCGGGGGTTTGTGGGTGGGTGACGGCGTGTGGGGCCGGCACTAGCGGGGCTTGGAGCAAGACCCGGATGGTCCAATTGCCTGGCCGGGAGGTTCAACGTGGGAGGGCGGACTTGTACTGGCAAGACCCCCTCAAGCAGCTCAACACGACACACACACACACACACACGCGGTTTCCGTTCTTTTCGGGGAATGGGAATGGGACAGGCTCGGGTGGTTCTTGTGTGCCTGATTCCTCTGTTTCTTTCAAGAAGACGCCGGAATAGGGGGCCAAGCCTCGTCGGTGTAATATAATAACACGCCCCCTCCAACTCGGATTCTCATGGTGTGTGTGGTGTAAGTCCAAAAAAGTGAAGGAGACAGGACATTGGAACCTTTCGGCTGAAAATTACATCTCGCACAGGGCCCTTGGCTCGTGTTCACTGCAGAGTAAATGGACCAATTTTTAGCTGCGTAACGAAAGTGCAGGGGGGGGGGGGGGGGCAGGCCGGGACTTTGATGCTGTGAAAAAGAGGGAGGGCGACGGAGGGAGACGCACATGTGTCACGCAACTTGATCAGACGAAGATAAACGTGCCCCAGAGATAACCAAAGAGCCCACAGGCAACATTTATCGGCCGCAAAGGTGGATGCGACCCCCCTTCTTCTCCCGCTGTCTCGTAGATAAAATGCTACGATGTGACACCAAGATGGGATCTTTATCGGCCCTATGGCATTGTCTTAAAAGAGAGGTTCTAGTTAGCTCGTCTTTTTCAGCTATCTGCAGAAGCAGCCCAGATTGGGTGCGCACGAGATAGGTGTCACCGAGGTTGACGTATTTTAGCCTGCGAAACTTTTTTTTTCTTGCGGCTCGAACGTGCATGCATGCATGCGTGCATATTAGACAATATATCCGAGTACCTGGCTTCTTTTTCTGTGAAACAGCGCCCCCCAGGGGTAAGGCGGTGTCCAAGCCCATGTCAGTTTCTCACAGCATGGATTGGCGTGCGTATACATGTGTCAATGTGTGTGGCCAAGCTCAACAGCTCAACTTTTCGCAAAAAGGTCTAGACAAGAACACGATACACCAATGACGGAACGTGGGAGGCACCATGTGGCGCTTTGCAAGCCTTCTGGAGATGCCGCCGCTGGGTCTCCTATTGTTAGAAATCATGCCTGGTTTCCCTGGTTCCAATGATTTGCCCAGTGTTTTTATTTCACAAATTTCTTGTTTAGACCATGTTCCTTTGCTGAGACAAGGTTGCCTCTTATGCGAGCAACACCGACATTTGAGAGGGGGTATCCCGGCCCATGACAGGTTTCAAGCGTCAGCACCCCGGCCTTCCCGTCTTTATCGTGTATTTCGACGGCAGCTTGCATCCGCAGCGGCTGGGGGGTTGGGATAGACCCTGTCCAAAGGTTGCGTAGGGCCAAGGTTCTGGGGTTATGCTGTCACATTAGCCTCTGGATTGGGAAATGCGTCCGCAGGATGTGGTTGCTCGTGTTCGGCGCTAGAAGCTGAGAAGTGTGGAATAGACATCTTTGGAAATCAGCGCTAGTATTTTTGAGCGTGGGGAAGACTGGAAGTTTGTATCTGATGGGAAGCAGTAGCAATGAGGAGTAGAGAAGCGGCCGATGAGCACGTGTGAACATGAGTAATTCGCTGATTTGCTCTTTTCCAATCGATAGCCCATACGAGAGGGGTAAAAAGAGGAAATGGCATCATGGGGCATCGAATATTGACTCCTCGGTCGCAAGCGTGGCCTCGTAGCCGTAGAAGATGGTCCACTGGGACATTTCTTGAGTAATGCGCTCTTGCGTACGTCGTCTGCGCCCTGGTTACCAATTTCCTACAAACTTGAGAGCCGCGTATCAGGAGCATGGCGCATGGCTACAGGGCTGTGTATCATTGGCCTCTGCGACCTGGAGGCTGCATGGTGAGAGCAATGCAAGGGTGGCATTGGCCTTGTCCGTGCCTCTGTCAAAGGAGGAGGCAAGGCAGCCCTTGATGTAGACGCGTCGACTTATTCGGCGCGACATGACAGCTCAGGGGGGCCAGGCCAGGTTCAAGCCAAAAAAGGAAGAACCAGTTGGCGGAATCAAGGAGAAGAGATACGGTAAAAGAGCAAGGGTGGTTGTGTGTTACCGTGGCGGCTGTTGATCTACCGAGGGCTGTGCTGTGCGTGCGTCGTCGTATTAGACGTGTGTAAAACACGGCTGAGCTCTGGCTTGTAATTGAATTGGCGACAAACCGGCCCCCCTGCGCCCGGGAATCCGGAAACGATTCGCGTTGGGAGGGGGGAAGAGGGAAGACACGAAGCGGTTCCTGTTTCTTCTGTCTTTTTCCATTTCTCTTTTGAACTCGGATATGGCAAGGCAATCTCGGTGAGAAGATGGGATAAGCTTTCGCACGTGGGTTTACCAGGGACCAGCATACGTCGCGCGAGGCTGCTGGTGGGGGAGTGCGCGCCGCAGTGAAGAAGAGTTGAAATTGCAACAGTCTGGCCCCGGCGGTCGAATGAGATGAACCTGATTCGGGAACAGAGCGGGTGGAATGGGATCGAGAGGGAAGACAGCTTGTTGTGTGTCTGAGGATGGCGTGAGACTGGGTTCAGATTGGGTCGGCTTGTGTGAAGTGTGAGACTGTGCGCGCGCAAACCTCTGTGATGCTACGACGAATCAAGGAGAGAAAGAGAGAGTGAAAGCAAACTGACATCATTGGCGGGAGATATGGTAGCCACTAAAACCCCAGGAAATGGCCTTGTGGTTGAGTGATGTGTGGTTCCGAGGCCGGCGTGTGTTAGTACTATTACTTGGCCACGGTTCCTGTCGCTAGAGACTGGGCTGAGAATAAGCACCAGTCGCCACCGACTAGCACCATCGCTAGTCTCTTCCTCCTCCCGCCTGCTGATTCTAGAATTACGGCAATGGATGATGCCCTGACGTCGTCACAAGGCTGGGCCAGGGCCATGCTTCCCGTGCGGCCAAGGTCATAGGTCAGTGGCGGGAGCCCACTGAAGGCTGAAGGCTGCCCTGTGACGGCCCTGCGATGCCCCCAAGTCAAGGCGGGCGAGCCCCGAAACAGCGCCTGTAATATGGTGGTTTGCGAGCTGGAACTCTGCCAGCAGCAGGCTTTGATTTGTGATTTTTTTTTTTTAGGTATTCTTGATTCTTCATTTAGTCTATAATTTCTGCCATTTTTTTCATCATTTATTTTGGCTCACCTCGCTGTGTCTTTTCGTCACGAATTGGCCAGTTGTTACTTAGTACCTAGGTACCAAGGTAGGCCTCCCATATCCTGCCTCTACCATTTGGCCCCCAAAAGCAAAAAAAAAGAAAAAAAAACCAATTCGTAAAATTAAAAAAAGAAGAAAAGAAATAAACTAGTCCCAAGCTAAACCAAATGCCATTCCCTTTCCTTTCCTTCCTTCCCCCTCCAACAAGCCCCCCGGATTGTCTTTTCTGCTCCTAATCTTCTTCTCTCACCCCCACCCCTCCTCCGGCTCTCCCACGTTTTCCCGCCTAAACATCATCCCCGGCCCTGTCAAACTGCTAAAACCTCTCCATCCACACACACACACATACGCACACGCTCCCACTTCTCACCACACCCCCGATTCTGCCGCGAATCATCTCACCCACGCCCAGCCGACCGTCGCCCTGCTGCGCCCAGATGTCGTCTCCATGTCGAGCCCGAGTCGTCAGTCGGAAATTGGCGCACAACTCGCCCCAGTAAGCCAGCACGACTCCCACCATGACCACCACCTCGACGACACCATCAGCCATGGCCACGACATGGTAGCAGCAACCACAACGACCCCGAAAAGGGCCAAGGCCAGCCCGAGCAAGGTCGTCAAGCGAAGCGGTGGTGGTGGTGGAAGAAAGAGAAAGATCGAGGCGGCGGCGGAGGAGGAGGATGAAGGGGACGAGGACGAGAAGAAGCCGGTCGTGGCTGCGTCTGGGCTGCTTGAGAGGGGAGAGTTTTAGATGGGATGGGTTTTGTTGCTACGATGGCATCTTTTGTAAGCTGGGGAATTAGAGACGGTATAAGAAATGGGGATTGGTTTGAGTTATTTGCTACGTTCAGGAGAAATGCTACGAGGAAAGTATGCCTACAGATTAGACCATTTACTCGCGTCAACAATCAAGTCATCTGTCATCTAACACATGTTAAAGATGATCGACATCAGACTCTCTCTGCCTGACACAACCTGCCTTTGATGGGGCCCAGTATCTTTGACATGCGTTAGAACGTAGTGTAACTAATTTCATGCACATAGATGCAGCACCGCTTTTCCACGTAGAAAGGAACGAAATCAATTAAACTCCAAGCAATGCCTAAATAGTATCATGGCAGGGTATCTATATCCCCTCCCGCAGCTGCCATCGAGTTGACTAGCTCTGAGATTCATCCTCCAACCGACCAAGGCTTTTTCGCCGTTTAGAAAACTTCTCTCAAAAGTACGTGAAGCCATCCTCATCCTTTGGATGCTCGTTCTTGACCTCGGCCCAGTCGTCGTCGTCCTCGCCAGCCTCGTCCTTCTGCGCGCCGAATGGAAACGGCGGCTCGATTTCCTCCTTGATCAGCTTGGCCGTCTCCTCCTCCTCATCATCATCCGGATCCTCCTCCTCGGCTTCCTGCTTCTTAACGCCGCGGCCGCGACCGCTGCCGGGCGCTTGCGCGGCTTGGTCACCTTGGTCGGGGTCGAGGGGACGTCGGCCCTGCCGTTCTTCTTGGCCGGGCTCTTGGCAGGACTCTCGCCGTCGAGGCCGTACTTGCGCTTGATCTGGCCGAATCGGACCTTGAGTTGGGGAGTTGATGTTAGTGATGTTGTGGCGGGGGGGGTGGAGGGGGAGGAGGAAGGACGTACCTTGGCGACGCCGGCATTTTTGAAGCCGGTGCTGACGGCGACGGCGTCCCAGTCAATGTCGCCCTTGTTCTTCATGTGCTGCACAATGTTGAAGAAGAAGATGGCCTCGGAGGGGGTCGGGCCTGGTTTTCCGGTTTCCTCGGCCATGGTGGATGTAGACGATTGCTGGGGTGGTTGTGTTAGCGAAATCGTGCCACAGAAATTCCAGGAGGTATGAACTGGAAATATAAAGGTGCTGGTGACTTACTTGAATTGAAAAAGAGAAAAGAAAAACTCGTGTGAGTAAAGGGGGAGAGGTGGAGTGCGCGTGGCTGCTGAGAGGTTGTGCGAGGAAGAAGGAGGTGGATGGAGATGCCTGGGCGTAGGTAGGTGACGAGGTTAAAAAGAAGAGAGAAATTCGGGAGTAGTAAAAACGAATTCGAGTTTGCCACAATTTAGCAGCGGTGAGAGACGGTGAAAACACGCGGCCTCGTTTGCAGACGAGAATGCTGTGTAGAGCGGCGTTGGTGTGAACCAGAGGTGAGGTGCATCTCTTGGCCACGTCAGTCCAGTTACCGAGTCCCAGCCACGAGGTCCTACGATGTGTGAAACAAATCTGATCACGTCTTTACCGGACAAGGCGCAGAACATTTCAAGCAAGTTGTCTCTCAAATTGAAGCAAAGGAAAAAATAGTTGAAGAATAAATCGAATATTGTACATTTCTTTTGTTTCCTGCTCGAGCCAAGGAAAAAGTAATCATCCTAAAAACGCCAGTTTTCCGTGAATAAATAACGCCGCTCAACCAGAAAGATGGACAGCCTGTCCCGGGCGCGCTGACTGAGCATCAAGAGAGATGCTTCTGCCGCTGCATTCGGGGACAGCACGTCGCACCTGCGCATGTTTTTGTGGTTTTGTCATTAAGTCATGAAAGAAAAAAATAGCCTGAAGAGAAGCCAACCAACGAACTCTCTAACGCAGCAACAGCAAGCAGCAAGCACATTTTTCCCTCTTTATATTACACGTAATCTCCGTAGCTCATTCCTCTTTTGTATATGTTGTCGTAGTGAGAGAAGTGTCATCGCTTCACCTCATCGCATTATTTGTAATCGAAGGGGATTGTTGGGGGTATCATCAAAAGTGTCCGTCTTGGAACTGATCGTTCCAGAGTGACTGGGTGGCGTTGAGGTCGGTCTGGCTGGACAGAAAGCTGCTCATGTCGATGGCAGCCTCAAAAGCCGAAAAGTCAGGCGAGCCCTCCAGGCCCGGCTCCTGCTTAAGAAACTCGGGGCTCGCGTCGAGGCTGTATCCGGGATGTTGGGGGATCTGGTGGATCGCCGAGGGGTTGAGGGACAGCGGCTGCGTCATGTCATCGCTGCAGGGTGTCATGAAGCGGGGGTTGTCAAAGTCGTCACCGAGGTCGCCCATATAGGGGGAGACATCCGGAGTAAACTGCATAGACAATGGTTGGCAAGGGCTGCTCATGAGGACCGCGCGGGCTGCTGCTCGCTCAAACATACCTGAGGATACGACGCCAGGCTGACGCTGGACTCTGACTTGATGATGGTCTCCTTCTTGGCGTGGGAGTCACGGCGAGAAGAAGGCTTGGAGACCTTGGACTTGTCGCCCGAGGAGCGTCTCTTTGTGGGCTCGTGGCCGGTGATGGTGGAGCGGAAGCGCGAGTATCTCATTCTAGCGGCATGGCCATTCGTAATGGGCTGCAGAAGAACGGGGTCGTTGGCAACTTGGTTCCAGTCAATCTAGAGAGCGACGAGTTAGAGAAGCAGACGAGGCGAGTTGTGAGCGACAGGAACTCACATCCTTGAGGTTCTTTTGCTTGAGGATGGCAAAGAGGAAGCGAGCCATGGCATTATCGGCGTTGGAAGTCATGGTGGCGAGGATTGTGAAGTGGTATGATGCAAAGTGAGGAGAAAGTTGGCGGGCGAGTTGAGGTTGATATGGACTGGGAGGCTTGCTGCGACTAATACGAAGGTGGAGTCGGGAGCCTAGTCAGGCGAGAGGTGCGAGAGGTGCGAGATGATGGCGAGTGTGCCTGAATGGCCGAGACAAGACGAATGCGGGAGGATGTAAAACTAGCTCGGATTCAAAGCTAAAGTGGTTGCGTGAAGCAGATTGTCAAGGGAGACAATGTGGAGGAGACCGTGAATGCAGGAAGTGGCGAGGCGGACGTTGCAGATGGGCCGAAGCGAAGAAGCGGGTGAGGCTTGCGTCGACAATCAAGCACCGGGTGAGTAGGCAAGAGTTTATAAAAGTTGCAGCATGGGAGATGATGAATGGTTTGAAAAGGTTTGTTTCTTTTTTAATTCAAGGCACGAGAGAGGAAGAAGGAAGAGAGCATCGAGGCGGCGACAAGGCACCAAGGCCAGACGAGAAGCATATATATAGGAAGATGGCGTACTGGTACTACAAGGCTAAGGCTGGTGGGCCGGGAGTGTTTCCCATGATCCATGCCAGGCCAGCAGGAGCAGGGATGTCAGGGACTAGGCAGGGCTCCAGTTTGAATTTTGGGTTTTTCTAGTCGAGCGCAAGCCACACGCCCCTGGAGGTGGAAGAAAGGTATGACGGGATTGGGAAGAGAATCGACAAGTGTTGGTGGTGAGAGAAGAGAGAGAGGGTGTCTTGGGTGGGTGCGAGGTGTGTGAGGCGTGCGAGGTGACGAGAGACAA
>JANAKD010000047.1:0-52844 GCA_027627215.1 Lecanicillium saksenae | reverse complement strand
CGCGGCAGTCATGCCACCGATACTGCACAAGTTAGCAAGCCAAATACGAGCAAGTCTCTCGCAACTGGAAAGCGCACCCTCCGGCCATGAAATGCACCCAGGATTTCGCAAAGGGCAGGGCCTTGACCTGGCCCCTGGGGGTCAGAGTGTCGTCGGGCAGAATGTCACCCGTCTCGCGGGACTGGATCAGGGCGGCATGCTCGGCCGGCGTATGCGAATGCTGGAATGGCCTGCGATCATCGCGGCCAGGGGCGAAGACCTGCTGTGGTTGCGCCATGACTGGTTCTCCGTCGTCCAAGATTGTTGGGGTCGTTGCTGCGCTCGATGCGCCAGTCGTGTCGCCGCGAGGAAAAGCTCGATCAAGGAAAGAGTGGAATCACTGCGTATCTGTATTCACTCAAAGCAGTGAATGCTCAAAATACGTCCATCGGAAAGGCGACAAGGTGGTTACTTGTAGTGGGCGAAAAAGAATGGGGGATGGTGAAAGGGATGATGATTTTCTCAAGGTGGCGACCCAATTTTTTTTNACTCCCGTAATAAACTGCTAGTCATGGTTTCCGCACCACATAAGCAGGGCGGCCGAGATCGTGCATCTAGAACAAGAACAAGGTTGAGTTAAACAGGTTTTTCGTTGTAATTTGTCAATTTCAACATTTTTATATCCCGTCAGGCTTACTTGACCGATTTTCCTGACGGAAGCGTTGGTGTTGTTCAGGATACGTTGCATATTTGCGAGCACGTCGAATAGGGAAGAGGTCTTATTTTAAAAACTCAAAGGCAATAATTACATCAGTTTCATTTCAAAGCAAACATATTTGCGTTGGTTAAGCTGTCGAAGTCCGAAGAAAGCCAATTCCTATTTGATGCGAGCTAGCGTTTTCACTTGAGTGGCCCGTTCAATTATGAAGCACCGTATTCGCGATGCAGCATCAGCGAATCTCGCCTTCTGATTGGCGTCTCATGCAGTGCTTCACCTTGTATGACGAGTCTCATCTTGATGTGTAGCTATTTCGGTAATGGAGGTACTTCACTTTTGAGAAGCTGTAGCTGTTGTTTTTTAAGCGCCTATTTCTCGCCCATTTAGTCGATCGTCAAGCTACTCCATTTTGACAGGAGACTCCCCATTTCCTTTAAGTCATCAGCGCCATCGTTATCGTACGTAAGAAGACTCCGGACTACAACTGTTTCTGGAATCGCAAACGCAAGCGGAATATCCACAAGTTCCTCTTTCCCCATGCCGAGGTTTTGAAGGTACGGCAGAGCCCGCGCAGGAATGGCCAGATCCAAGGACCAAGCTATTGCCATGATGCCTTGCAGGATGAAGCGGGCCATCGGGAAATCCGCTGCTGTGCGTCGAATCATAGCGCAAGTTTCTGTGAAGACACTATGGAGAGCTTTATCATCAAGTCTCTCGACCAAAATGAGAATCGCATTGTAGATGCCACAGAGCGTCATGCAGGAATACTCCAACAACCCATACTGCTGGATGTACTGCCTCGACAGCTTCGTATCGCGGATTGCACATTCGGTTAGAAGATCTCCGGCGGTACCTCTGTGGCCCTCTTTTACAGCAACGCTGGGGGCCACGGCGCGCCAGGTGCTAATGAATAGCTCGTCAACGTACACCCTATGTTTCAAGTTAGTCTACCACCGTGCGTTAGCGAAACTACAGATTAACCACTTGCCGTAAAAAGCAAGTCTGCATGGTAAAATTTTCCCCGACTTTTAGTACGTCTGGCAAGTTATTCCACAGCCTGTGGATCTCGTTGTCGAACTGCCTCCGCTTCGCTACATCCGTTTCGCTTCCGAGATCTTTGGCGACGGAGTTATATTGCATGATGCGGTAAAGCAGGATGGACATATCACAAGTAGCATTCAAGACACCCGGTAAGGCTGCCTGATTATTCGAGGTGTTATCGTCGGGTCGCTCTTGTGCGTGATCAATCGTTTTTGGACAAGCTCCATCCTCAAAATGGCGCGGTATCTGCGGCACAGGGAGCAGGGACTGTTGGAAATACACGTAGCCGACGATACTGCAGGCCAGTACCCTTAATAAATGGTGGTTTGAGAGCCAAAGAGGGATAGACGCACCTTTCGAAGCAGAACAAGCCCCAGATGGCCTTGGATACAACTGCCCTGATTCTGCTCCCGTTAGTGAATGTATCGTCTGCTATTGAAAAGACGCTTGGCAGGTCTAATCTAGTCAGCATCTCGTACGCAGAAAACCGATATACCTAAACAGCCGTCAGTCCAATGACCGAAATCTCGCTACAGGTGAAGAAGCATTTACTAGGCCTTGCCTGTCAGCGCCTCGATATGCAGACACCGTGAACAAGATTGCCAGGGCTTGTACATTTGTTAGGGATGCTTGGTTATTCTCTAAATGCCACAGTTTTTTAGCTTCGTTTAAGAACCGCGCTCCGATGTCATCACCGAGCGCCGCACTACACGCCTTGGCCGCACGCGAGGTGAACTAAAGGAATACGTCAGTGATTCGGCTTTTCGATTTGATAGTAACACGTTACCTACACTTCTAGACGCACATATTGTATTGACGAGAAACGGCGAGCAGAATTTGGCACCATGCTCATCACCGCCCCTCATATCCTTCGGAAAGCCTCTTGATCGATGAAGGGAAAGAAGAAGGCGTCGTCCCACTTGAAGAATGAGGAGATGAGCTCCGACACGACCCCATCACCAGCGACCGATGTCCACGGGCGCGCTGGCACTTTGAGCGGGCTCGTGGCTAGAGCGCGTAGGTCAATGACGGAAAGCCGGGCACGGCTCTCTCCCTGCTCTTGCGGGACAAAGCCCGCACCCGCACCAATAGGCGGCACTGCTCTCCGCGCCAGTCGCAGCAGGGCGAAGGGATCGTCTGTGCTGCGAAGCTGCCTCAAAATTTCGTCCGCATCTGCGTGTGGCAGGGTCTGGAGCATGCGGAAGAGCTGCCACAGACGCGAGTTTTCCTGCGTCACCGCATCTCGTTGGGCCTCCAAGGTCTCCAGGCGCGTTTTGCGGGTTTCCTCTGCTTCATAGATACACACGACACTCCGCTGGCGGCAGTGTGCGCAGACGGGGCGTGCGCCATCGCAACGAGTCTTTTGTGTGCGGCAACGGTCGCAGGCGATGGAAACGGGCTTTCGCCTGGCCACCACAGACAGCGGTGGCTGACCGTCAGGGGCTCGCTTGGCTTTCGCTGGAGCTAGGGGCTGCAGTGTCCGTCTCATTGGAGGAACTCTCGAGACGGAGAACCCGGAGTGTGCGTATTCTCGGCCCTCGAATGTGTCGAGATGGCAGTTTGTGGCTTTCTTAGCCAGGTATTGCGGAGAAAACGTAACAGTCGTGTCCCATCTGGCCGCAAGACAGTTATTTATGTTTCCACGTAACGTACACAGCCACTTAGCGACCAGCGCAGCTCTTACGACAGCGTTCAGTTGGTTGGTAGCTGGGTCGATTCATGACATGGTCCACGACAACACCGTTATAGCACAGCTGGCTGCCGCAGTGCGGGGTAGCTTTGGTGCTGGCCTGCTTCAACTACCGGTAGACTGCTTGTGCGGGGCTTATTTACGTATAAGGGCTTTTCGTGGCATAAAATTAATAAAAAGGAGGTTATGATTGTTAGCAAAGGGCATCTCGGTGATGGTGATGATGGAGGGCTTGCGTAAGGCTACCTCGGGGTCTATGAGAGGCACGAACACTACCTAGAAAAGGTGGGGTGAAGCACGAATAACGGCCTCTAATTGGCTCGTCAGGCTCAGAATGTGTGAATTGAGCTGCATGCCGCACAGTAATAATAATTTTATTATCATTATTCAACCTTATTATGATGATGTAGCTAATGTCATCTATACTAGGCACATTGCACTCTGTAGTATGTCATTTATTTGAAGAAGGTCTTGCGAGCGCAGCAGGCTCTTCGTGATGACCTCTAGCGACCGAGTATAAACTTGAAACTAGTAAACGAAAGTACTCTTGTAGATGCCCTTGTCTTTACCGACATGCCACACGTCAATCATATTATTGGTTCGTGCGAGAACTGTCAAACCAGAAGATGTAGAAGAGCTTTCAGCTTGCTGCGCCCGGGCGCGCCCACCTCAGCGGTACCATCACAGCTGTTTCACGGTTCAACGATGTCATGGAAATGTGGTTCACTGGGGCAGATCAGTCAGTTCAAGGTTGCAAGTGGAATGCTAGCGGCACGTGGACCTGCTATACCGAGACTGTGCCCAACAGTGCGGCTGCGAGTGCCGGTATGTCCGCCGTGGCGCGTGTTACGAACAACATCGAGCTCTTCTTTATTGGAAAGGACAAGTCTGTCGCGGATTACTCATTTGCCCAGTGATGGATTACTTTCCCTTACACGTGGTTCATCTAGTATACGGGTAGCTTAAATACATTTTTTCTTCGTGCTCTACTAGCATTCACCCCTCTTCCTCCATGCAAACCCATTGAATCCGTGGCCGAAGCCCTGTCGAAAGGCCGCAACGCGCCGAGCCTTGACCTCGACCTTGTGTAGCGACCGAATCCTAGTGCATGCAGTCTTGCTCGTTTTAATATATTCTACGTCACATTTAATGGTCGCTATTCGTTTGTTATGAATAGGTAACATTGTATAAAAGTCTATCGATACTATCTGACAAAGAAGCGAAAGTGCTCTGCTCCCGCATGGGTTGCGGTTTTATATGATTGGCTGGTCGCCATGCATATCTTGAGTATGTATAGTGCGGAATTAGGCCGTGCAGCTAATAGTAAAGCCCTTGGCCCAGTCCACAGGCTTCTGAGAGAAAGTCTGGAAGTCCTGAGCCGGGTTGTGGATGTCGGCGACCTGCTTGCTGCCGTCCTTCAGAACCTTGCAAGCGACGTGTTGGAAGTTGGCAGTGAATTGCAGGCTGGTGACGAAAAGAGTACCATCCTTGAACAGGTTGGTATTGGCGTAGGCCTGTCCGAGGGCCACAGCAGAGCCGTCGAGGGGGATCCAGGCATTGCCATTAGCTCCGGACCAGTTGTTGGCAAACTGGACCTGGACGCTGCCAGTTGCTGGGGCCTGGGGAGCAGGAGCCGCAAAGACGGAGGCGGCGAGAACGGGGAGAGCGACGATGGAAGTGGAAAGCATTTTGGAAGTGTTGTATGTGGATAACACTGAAGCTAGTGAATGAGGAGAAGGAGTTGGTATTGTTTGTAGGCTTTGTAGTTATGTGTTGATGATGATGAGAAAGTGTTCAATGATGGGAATTCTAATCTTTTTATAAATTACTCGGAGACTATCCATCAACAATTGATGGCCAAAAATATACCGCCAGAGAGCCTCAACTTTAAAATCCGCCTCGTCGGACAGTGGTGGCGGACATGTGTTGGAATGCTACCGAGTTCGGACGATATTTTGAAGCCTCGCGTGGAATTTCTGGCTAAAGCTGATTTCGGTTATGCCTACGCTCTCTCGTATTCAAATCACAGGTTGGCGCCACCAGGTCGGACTGTAAGACAGTGTGAGCCTCTTCGGCGTGGCAGCTCCGCGTACCGAGCGATTTGGTCGGACTGCAACCACTACCGTGGTATTGCGTCAGCCTTCTCGGCACCTCAACAGACGGCTGAGTCTCATTCGCATAAGGCGTACGAGTTATTTCGATGTCGGCACATTCCATACGCACGTCAGCGGCTGTACAACACTTGCGACTGTATTTTACGCCTTGAGGCACATGTTGTATCCGTATAAGAACTAGCCTCAGATTGATGTGTTATAACCAGTCTCGGTTCTGTCAAGTGGATGCATCAGTTTTTGTGAAGCCTGAGAGTGCCTGCTGAGCGATTACACAGCCACTGCGAGGCTTCAGCTTCGAGCTGTGATGCGGAGGCGATGCTTGGTCAGAAGCCAATAGCCCTCGCCTGTGGCGTTTAGTCAGCTGCCTCTAAGGGTACCTGTAAATAGTATCTTGTCGCCTGGCACAGCCCAGCCTAATTTTAAACTTGTCAGAATTCCAGACGAGGAAATTGCTGGCTCTCGATTTGCGGTTCATGGGCTTGTGTGTGTGAGTAGAGACCGCGAGCGAGAAATCCTAACAAAGTAATTACAATACCGAAATGACAACTACGACTATCTCGTACTCTACTGTCGCTTGTAACACACGAGCAGAGCCTCAGCTGCGCGCCATTAGTGTTGGGCCTGCCCACAAAGTGTCCGGGCTGTTAACTTTAGCACTTGCTCCGGTAACGATCGGCGCCGTGGCTGCTGACATTCACTAACCGTAGCCGTCTTTTAAGGCGACCAGCTCATGCTGCACCTCGCCGGCATTTATGAGAAACAAATGCCATGTTGGAGCTCGACAGCAGCTAGAGCTCCATCCTCACGAGAGGCCAGCAGCGGGTCGTCATAAGTAAATAGGAATGCATATTATTTTGTAAGTTTTGCTGCGTTCAATACTATAGCACTGTGAAATTACATCATCTGTTCCGTCAACGGATTGGACTGATATTCGTTATCAGAATAAGTCCAGGGTAGCGGTCGGCAGCCACAAGCAGAACTAACTATAAATATATTTTTAGTGCCTTGGCTCTCTAGTCTATCCGACTGGCACCTCTGTGTAAATGAAAAACAATTTCAGCATAAAATAAAGCTACATAAAATCAAGCTTGTAAATTTAATCAAATATCATGACGCTTCATCGTCTCGTTCTGTGCGTATGGAGATGGTATTTTTGCTTGCACTTGTGACTCAGGAAGCGCGGGCGAGCACAGTCTGTGCCAGAATAGTATCAGGTATCATGGTCCAGGCGTCTGCCCATCATCAACCAACCACAAACTGGGAGCTGCACTGCTGTTACCATATTCATTCACTTTCCTTCAACAGCGCTCCATCTACGACCATAGTTGCCAGTTGTCGCATGCTGGTGTGCGCATCCAGAAGGTCCAGTAGGCTAATATTCGCCCGGAATGCCTGGTTGAACCAATTGCGAAGTTCAGCCGCAATTAAGCTATCGACGCCATAGTCAGCCACACCTTTGGATAGACTGATCGATGTAGGGCTGATGGAGAGCATGCCTGCCATTGCGGCGAGAATTGCGTCACAAACAAGGGTTAGCGACTTGTCGCGAGCCTCTGCACCAGTGCCCGCACGAATGGCCTCGTCAAAGTCGTCACGGAGCTTCGCCATTGCTGAAGAGCGGGACCCACTGCCATTTTCGTTGTCCTTTCGCGCGTTCGCTCCGTGTCGGCACGCGTCATTCATGGCTCTCATCAACAACGATACTCGGCCGTCACTGTACCATCGCGGCACCGTAGTCTCTTCGGGCTCACGCAACTTACGCGCCGCCATCGTCGCGGCATCCAGGCACGTCGTGAAGCTGACTGCGGCAAGAGGATCGTGTCTCGTGCCGTCGTCCACGAAACTGTCCACAAATGCAGGCTCGATGAGGCGCAGGAACTCATGCTCAGTGACGCCCTCGGCCTTGTTTCGGGACATCATGTTGACGGCGGTAGCCTCGCGACTCAGATGACCGGCATCTGTGATGAGACCGAAGGAAGCCGTTGATGCAGGGAGACCCTGGCGGCGTCGCTGGCGGGCAAACGCGTCTTGGAAATTATTGGCGGCTGTGTACGCTGATTGCGTCGCGAGAGCCACAATGGACTCCAGGGATGTTGTCATGACGAAAAAGTCAAGAGGCATGCCGAGGGTGGCGTTGTGCAAGTTCTTTGTTCCGAATACCTTGGCTGCAATACCGTTGTTCCACTGCTCCGCTGTGAGTTTTGCAAACGAAACGTCCTGCAGGAACATGGCAGCGTGAACGATGCCGCGGATGGTCCTGATCTGGGCAAGGTCGTTGATAGTCTCAACGACCTTAACCGCATCTGTCATGTCACAAACTATGGACTGCACATCGACACCGCGCGCAGCCATGTCTTTGATAAGAACGCTTGCCTCGGGCGTACTGACGCCACTTCGAGAGAGCACAGCGAAATGGCAAGCGCCACGGCTCGCCATCCAGCGAATGATGGATCGACCTAGAGCGCCCAAACCACCTGCAATAATGTACTGAGCCTCAGAGTCGAATCTGGCGGTTTTGTCTGATGATGGGACCATGCGCACCAACGCCTCGGGATCTTGGAAAGAGATTACGTGTTTGCCGACGTGAGTACCTTTAGAGAAGTTGAGCAGTGTTTGTGGCAGCTGGTCGACAGTTGAGACAGCGTAGGGACGGATAGGAATAAGGTCACCACGGCGATAGTAGGTATGAACCGCCGCCATCAATTTGCTGGCCACGTGAGGGCTATTTTCGAGAATTAGGCCCAAGTCGAAGGAGGTAAAGGTGATGCTCTTCTGGAACAGCTCTAGACCTAGGCGGTTGCCATCCATGACGTCAATGCGGCCGACGTCAATAAGACGACCCAACGGAGCCAGAATCCTAAACGTCTCATACAGCATGTCTTCGCCTCTGACAGCACTGAGCACGACGTCAAAGCCCCGACCGTCGGTCGCCTCACGCATGGCGCGCTGCAAGTCTGTCACATCGCGTGAAGAGAATATATGACTCGACGACAAGCCAACGTTTTCAATCAAGAACTGTTTCTTGTCCTCACTTCCAACGGTGGCGTACACATCCGCACCCTTGGCCAGGGCAAGTTGAATCGCAGCCAAACCGAGACCACCCGTCGCGGACTGGATGAGAAGCTTTTCGCCCGCCCTGAGGGTAGTGACATGATCGAAAGCATAGACAGCCGTCATGCAGACGAGGGGCATGGTTGCCACAGCGACAAGATCGTCAGTCGGCCGAAGCTTAGCAGCAAAGCACGCTGGCACTTGCGTGTAATTACCGAGATGTCCGTGTCCCATGCCGTAAACTGCATCGCCAACCGCAAACTCTTTGACTGAAGCGCCGACTTTGGTAATGATGCCGGAGTACTCAGCTGACAAATTGTTGGCATCAAAGGTGCCAGCAGCGATTCCCAGGTCCTTCCAGTTAAGACCTACAGCAGCAACCTTGACTTCAATGTAGTCGTGCGGCAGCGCACGCAGCAGCTCGGTATAAGGACGGAAATACAACGACGTCAGTATTCCAGGTGTCTCAAAGGCCGCCCGAACCGCACCCTGGCTGTCAATGGGAAGCATCTCAGCGGTGCTGACCGGGAAGGCACCTAGGCGCTGCTGTTCGGCGAGTTGTGCGTCGGGAAGGAGACGGCTAACCCACCCACAGCCATTGTGCCAGCTGAATTCACGATCCTCGAAAATGCCTGGTTCCGAAAGAGTTCCCTGAAGACTGGCCTCTTTCGTACCCACCCACGACACGATGTCATCCCACTCCTCGGTGCCGATCTCTTGCGCTGCGATATCCAAGAAGAGGAATTTGGCAGTTGGATTCTCAGTGCCCACTGTACGAAGAAGACCAGCGAGAACAGCACCATCGGCATTTTCACCGGTCATGATGCCGCTGGACGTCACCCAAACCATAGTAGACGCTGATGAAACAAGGTGCTGGAACAATGCCAGGCGTTTAGCATCGCACGTCAGCAACATGTTGTCGTTATCCAAGAAGGCGACGATCCTGGAGTTTGGTGTTAGATCCATGGCAGCGTCAATATGAAGCAGTTCGCAAGAAACACCATTACGAGTCATTTCGGCTGTTGTGCGAGACACCAGGGGACTGTCCTTGCCAATACCATCGCTGTAGAGTAGGTAGGCAACGCTGCCGTGAGAGGTTCCTTTGATATGCCTGGGCGGAAGCAACGTGGCAACCATGGTGCTGGCAGTGCTGTATGGGTGGGGATAATCGTCAAGGATAAAGTCAACTCCGGAGAAGCCTGCTCCCTTCAGAGCCTTTTCCCAGGACGGCAAGTCTAGAAACGGACTTTCAATACGCCCGTCTGGAATACCATCCCAATAACCCGTCAAAGTACCCAGAATGAGACCATGTACGAAAGAGTCACCAGTGTTCTCGACCAGAATAATCTTACCACCAGGCTTGAGAAGCTTACTGCAGTGTTTAAGAGTTGCGTCGATGTGCGCAGTAGCGTGCAAGCACTGTGAGGCCAAGACGACATCATATTCAGCTTTCTGACCTTGTTGCTCAGGGTCTTGGGCAATGTCGAGTACGGCATATTCGATGTCCCGATACGGAGACATGAACTCGTTGGCGGCCGTCAAGAAACCGGGAGACACATCAGTGAAAGTGTAAGTGTCGTAGCGCTTAATCTGCGTCAGATCTTCGTGTAGAGTGGCCATGGCGATGCGGGTGGCTCCACCAGTACCGGCGCCGATCTCAAGAATCTTTTGATGGGGGTTGGCGTGGGCGAGGCCATCAATAACACGCTGAAGCTGGGGATAGGCACCTGTCATGGCAATACCAGTTTCATATAGAGTTGTAAGATATCCATCTTGAACGAGGACCTCAACACCTGTAGTGCGACCATACAAGATGTCGTCCATATTTTCCAATAGTCTGCGCGCGATCTTGATCTCGATGACATCCCGAGTTTCTTCATAGAGAGACTGTAGAAGTTTTTCGCGACCCGTGACATCGAGGTCTCTGGCCTGTTTCATTACCTCTGTATCGTCGAGCTCTGCGCGTCGACGGATCCAAGCTAGGAAGAGTTGGACCTGCTCCGAGGCATCCACGAGATCAGCATGACCACAGTACTTCTCGTAGATCTCGAAAACGATAAGAGCTGCAATGGCATAAACGGTCTTAGCCAGAGGCTCACGATCGATATTTTCTTTAGGCGGTGGAAATAATCGTCTTGCGGGCTTGGAGTTCAGAGTTCTGAAGTCCGGCTGCCAAGTCAACCGAGTTGATTGACTTTCAAAGGGTCGAATCGTCATTCCATCCTGGGAACAAGATTCACCATACGTGATGCAGCGTAGGCTAGGAATGTCAACGACGATGCGCCCAGCCTGGTCAAGGACCTGAAGCTTAGCATAGGCGCCACGGAGACCACGAAGCTCACCCTTGGCAATAGCTGTTCCTGACATTTCATTATTGTTATTCTTGATGTATATCTGTGAAATGCGGACTGGAACAAATGCATTCTTGGTTCTCTCCAGCTGGCCGCCGTGACAAGATACCAGACCAAGTTGGAATAGCGCGTCCAAGGACGCTGGATGTATAGGGTAACGAGAAGCTGCCATGAGAGACTTTTCTGATGAGCAGGTTGTGGAAAGGTTCAGGCTTGCAGACGATAGGTTTTGCGTAGGGTCGGCTTCAATGTTTGACAGTCCTTGAAAAGCATCGCCGTATCCAAGACCCAGTTGCTCAAATTTGCGGTACAAGGCTTTGGAGTCAAGCAAACGGGCATCCATTTTGGAGTCCATCTTCTGCAAATTTAAACATGTCGGCGAGACCTGGACCTTCACGTCACCAAGGCAGTGCTCAGTCCAAGCATCGGTGGTTGAGGAAACGGAGCTGATTGAGAAGGGAACCCAGCAAGGAGCCTTGCCCTTCGCCAGGTCCTCAAGCTCAAGGGTGATGATGACTTCAACACCGTAGTCATCTTCAGGGATTCGCAACGCCGATTTGATTTCCACATTGCGCAAATTGAAACCAATGATTGGCAAGGCACCTTCATGCTCATTGTGCGCTCTGGTAGCCACCTCGACTGCCATAGCTACATAGCCCGCTGCAGGGAACACCGCATCGGGAACCAAACGATGGTCGGCAAGCCAAGGCAAATCCTTTACACGGAGAATGTTGCGCCACTGTGGTCGGAACTTGGCGTTTCCAGGAAGCTTCGAGCCAACGAGCTCATGGCGAATGACGCTGCGGCCACGGTACTCCTTGCTTAGACGGCTTTCGTGGTAGAGAATCGGCCCGTAGGCATACTGGTACGGAGGAAGATCAATAGCCATACAACCCTGAACAGTTCCATAGCCCTCCAACTCATCAATGGCATTGACTGCCGGCAGGTCAACTGGAAAGTTCATACCGAAAAGGGTACCTGCCAATTTAAGCAGACAAGCCTGGCCATCTTTGTTGCGCTCCAGCGAGGCCAATACTTGTGCGCTAAATGCAATCTCCTTTAGAGACTGGTCGACAGGTCCCCGCAAAGCACCATGAGGACCAATTTCAATCATTGTGTCGACCGGAACCGTCTTGACCAGTTGCTGGATAGCTTCTGAGAAACGGACGGGAGACTCCAAGTTCGCGCGCCAGTACGTCCCGTCAACGGGTATGGTTGCTGTGTCTTTCATTGGGAAAACAGAGGAAATCCACCTGACGGCATCGTTTCGATAGGCAGGTTCGCCAAATCCACCAGCAATAGCTTCGGCCATGCCTCGGTCCAACCACTGCTGGTATTTCTTACCGATTGCTGCCATATGATGCGAGTGGTAGGCATTACCCCCGGTGCGAAGGATACGATTGAATACGCCCGCACTTGTCAATTTGACCGCAAGACTCTCGATGGCTTCGACATCGCCAGATAAGGTCAAGCTTGCAGGTGAGTTAATAGCTGCAACCACGATGGATTCCTCCAAGCCTTGAAGATAGTCAGATACATCCAGTTCGCGTAGGCCCATTCCTACAGCCAGCATGGCACCAGATCGGGTGTTTGTCTTAACAGCCTGGCCTCGGAAAAATGCAGCAACAATTGCTTCAGCTGCCGTAAGTCGGCCAGCGGCGTACGCAGCGGCCATCTCACCTGACGAGTGACCGGTGATCGCAGAGGGACGGATAGACCACGAGGCGAGCAGGTCGACGATACCAATCTGCAACGCTGTGCAAACAGTCTGCGAGACCTCTGGAATATTGACCAGCTTTTCGTCTAGCACACCGCTAAGAATGTCCTTGATTGTCCATGTGATTGGAGTATGAACAGAGACTTCCTCGACGACTCTATCCAAGTAGTCGATAGTATCGCTGAAAACGCCGTACTCAAACAGATGCTTGCCCATTCCATTCCACTGCGCACCCTGACCGGTGAAGATAAAAGCCGCTGTGGTGGTGGCAGCTGGACTGGAAGAGACCGGTTGCTCACTCGCCATGCCGCTCGTGGGATTGCCGCGCTCGATGATGCGGAACGAACGCTGCATCAGTTTGGTGCGTCGCGCAGAGAGAGTGTATGCAACGTCGGCAAGCGAGTGTTTACGTGTAGTGAGAGCATTGGCTAGTGTCTCAACGTTGAGTTTCAATGACTCTTCATTGTGCGCAGAGAAAGGTAAGAGAACGAGGCGTCTGGTGCCAGCGTCAGCTCTGTGAGATTTGTTCAAATACCACGCAGCGGGAGCGTGACCTTCGCTGCCAACAGGGTGTCGACAGATTGGATGTGGGTGACGAGACCCATTCTCATTGCCATAGTCATTGCTGTGACCATTGCTGTGACCATTGCTGTGACCATTGCTGTGACCATTGCTGTGGCCATTGACGTGACCATTGACGTGACCGTTAACGTGGCCGTTAGTATAACCATTGGCATGACCATTTATATGCTCGTTGGCATAACCATTGAGAGAGCCGTTCGTGTGACCGTGTATGCTACCATTGGTGTAGTCGCTTGCGTGTCTGCTGCCCAGGTTGGAGGGACTGTAGGTGATGGGAGTTTCAAGCCCCGGCTTGACATATCCGTGAAGAACGTTCCGAACATGGTCAATAATACAATGCCCATTCGCTCCACCGTAGCCAAAAGAGTTGATACTTGCGCGACGGAGCTTGCCCTCTGGCCAAGGTGTCAGATCAGTCAGCACTTTCACGTTGGCCTTCTTGAAGCCGACTCTTGGGTTCAGAGTTTCGATGCCAATGCTCGGTGGAATGAAGCCAGATTCCAATGCTAGGACCACCTTCATGATGCCAGCAAGGGCACTCGCTGATTCGGTGTGGCCCAGGTTCGTCTTGATAGAGCCCACATACAGAGGCTCTCGCGACGACTTCAGGGAGGAAAACACGTTACCGATGGCCTCAATCTCAATGGGATCGCCGACAGGAGTTCCTGTTCCATGGCACTCAAAATATGTCGTATCCGCAAGGGGGAGATTCCCCGCGTTACGATAGGCTTGCCGGATGACACTTTCCTGGCCCGACTTGCTGGGATGCGTGATGCCACCCGTGCGGCCATTGGCATTTATTGCTGTGCCGCGAACGACGGCTCGAATGGGATTGCCGTGGTCCAAGGCTGTAGAAATTTTGGACAGGTAAATAGCCGCGAAGCCTTCACCGCGCGCGTAGCCATCGGCGGAGTGATCGAAGGTGTGGCATCGCGAGGTTGATGACAAGGCGCCCAGCTTGTTCATCATAATCTGCATGGTGGGATCGATAATCCAGTTCGAAGCAGCAACGATGGCGGAGTCGCAGTCTCCATTGCGAATAGCGCTGACAGCCATGTGCAGTGCGTACATTGAGGATGAGCATGCCGTATCAAGGGTGACACTTGGCCCTTGAAGATTGAATATGTAGCTGATTCGATTACTGAGGAGGCTTAGGCTTGTGCCCGTAGTCACGTAGGGGCGGGGATATTCGGGGTCGCGAGAGTGAATAACCGTGTGATCGACAGTGAAGTTGCCAACAAAGACACCAGTCCTTGTGCCGGATACACTTTCAAGAGTCTCACCCGCATTCTCTAGTGCTTCATATGTTACCTCTAATAGCTTTCTTTGAGAGGGGTCCATAGTTTCAACCTCCGTCTGCTGCATGCCGAAAAAAGTGTGATCAAAGAGCCGGGCATCCTCGGTGAGCAGGAAACCGCCTTGAGTAGAGGTCGCACCCAAATATTCTGAATCGGGGTGAATGAAGCCGTCCTGTGAAAACCTATGGTCGCCAAAATCGCGATAGCCTGAGCGCTTGTTCTTGAGGAGCTCCCAGAGTCCTGTGCTATCACGAACACCCCCTGGCCACCTGCATCCTGTAGTCCAATTTTAGCCTCTGCGGGTATGATATGTAAAGGAATATGCTTACCCATGCCAATAACAGCAACAGGTTCTGTTTGAGAATCCATGAGTAGTGGAAAGAGGATTGATGGTTCTCGTACAAGATAAACTGGGAAGATATGGCGAAGCTGTGAAAGGCCGCCTGAGTATAGTAGTAATTTGTGTTGAACTGATTTAAGGTGCTGAGTTACTTTGATTATTTCACGGTTGGGGAACCGCTGTTTAAGGTATTTTGAGGCCAGCTTAATATGAATGCTGGACACGTTGACATCGAGGACCGCCAATTACGGAGTCCACCAATATCCACCAGAAAAGCTTTACTCTTCCAAGCTGAGACGGCTCGCATATTGCCATATGGTCATAATGGCCGTTAGCTGGCTTCTACTATCGGGCTTCAGCTCGGCGCAGCCCTATGCGTGTATGCCCTTTCGGGTGGCGCAAGCCGAACCCGCAATATTTCGGTCGAACAGAGCTGTTTGCCAAGACCAAGCGGAATATAGCAACCGAAAAGAAATGCCCAAGAAAAAAAATCTCAAGGATTACAGGATACAGCTCCATTTTCTCAAGTATCAGCTGAGGCTGACTCGGGTCTTGTGCACATGGCTATGCCATGTTCTTGTTTCGGCCGAACTCTCATCATGCTGCGGCAACTTTACCTCGCGCGACATGTGGTTTCGAACAACGACAACAGGGGAATCACCGACTTTTATATAGAGATATTCTGATTTTTCATACAGAATAATATTCATACAAAATCAGCTTCTAGAATCAACAATCGCTTTCTGCAATCCATCTCTAGACTACTCACCTCGCGCCACGCTACCCAACTAAAAATCATCACGATGACGTCGCAAATTGATCCCACTGGCGCTGTTCCAGCTGCATCCAACCTCTTGGCTTTAGCAAAAAATATTTCAGAGAAAACTGCGGCCATAGTCGACTACTTCGAAGCGAATGGTCTCTCCCAACCCAACTTTGACGTTTGCTCTCCCGACACGCCGAACACGGCTGAGTATGTCGCCACCTACGACAGTCTGCAGCAATCTCTGGACGACCTTTCCATGCTGGTTGCGGGGCCAAAGAAGTTTCTTCGCACATTTGTTTGCCAGGCAAACGACCTAGCAGCGTTGCAGGTGGCCTTTGAGTTTAAACTCTTCCATCTGGTGCCTGCGCAAGGCGATGTCTCATTCCACAACCTTGCCTTCGCCGCGGGACTGGATGTTGATCGCACAGCACGCATTATGCGCATGCTGATGACGCAGAGGATTTTTACAGAAAAGCGTCCTGGTTATGTCTCTCACTCTGCAATGTCCTGGCTATTTGCCGAAGACCCGGAAATCCACTGCGCAGGTCACTACACGTAGGTTTATCGGCACCTCGCACCCCGAATTATATCTGACGCATACACTGCAGAACCGATGAGATGTTCAAGGCCTCTGTCGCGACAGCTGACAGTCTTAGGTCTTCACCTATGTTGTCTGATAGCTTACACTCCCCCTTTTACACATATCATGACGTGCCCATGTTTGGATACTATAAAAAGAACCCAGTTCATGCCGTTCGTTTCGCCAAAGCCATGACGGGTGTTGCCAAGCGTGAGTTTCCAGCTATTTGGTATACTGCGTGCGATATATCTTGCTAATTGCTACTATAACAATACAGTGGATCGCCATATCAATGAGCTGCGTGACTGCTTTGACTGGGGCAGCCTGAAGTCCACCGTTGTTGACGTTGGAGGCGGCAACGGCTCTACTTCTATCGCCCTGGCGCAGGTTAGTACCATATAAACGACGATATTTACATCGAAATTTTGAGACTTACAACTTTAGCAATTCCCCCACCTTAATTTTATTGTCCAGGAGGGTTCTCCCGACTCCATCGGTCAGGGTCTGAAACTTTGCCCTGATTCCCTGCGGCAACGAATCACCTACCAGCAGTACGACTTCTTCACACCGCAAACCCAGCGCGACGTCGGCGCCTTTTTCATCCGCCAGTGTACGCACAACTGGAATGATGCAGATGTCGTCAAGATCTTCCGCGCATTTGTCCCTGGTCTTGAGGGTAGCGCGCCCGGCACCCCTCTACTCATCAATGATACCGTCATGCCTGAGTCTGGTAGTATCCCAAGCCACGTTGAGCGCCAGCTACGCCAGGTGGATATTTTGATGATGATCGGTCTTGGAGCCAAACAGCGGTCGCGCTCCGAATTCGAGGCGCTTCTTCGCGAGGCTGACCCTCGCTACAGGGTCAAGAGCGTATACTCAGAGGGTCCTATGGGTCTGGTTGAGGCCTACCTCGATAAATAGAGCTCTACGCAGATTGCTGGTCATTAGAACTCCGATGTAGCTTTGTGTATTTCGAAAAAAATTCTTCCAATTTTGTATGCTTTTTGTGCGCTGCCTTTTTGCATTTGCCTCCATGATGCTGTAGTGCGAATGGGCTAAAATCGGGCTCGAAGGCTGTGGCGCCACTGAGCCCGAACTTTCGGCCGAATTCCTTCCCTTTTTAACAGGGCATTTGCCTCCCAATTGCCAAGATCTTATTTCTATCACAAAAGAATCTCGAACAGTCGTGTCTGGCGGCACTAACGTGTCTTCTCTACCATAAGCTCTTTTAAACCCCAATTGCTGAATCACCGTCTGGCTACTTCTCCTAAATTGCAAGACCAGCGCCAGTATGGATGTACTTGGTTCAGTCGCCGCAGCGGCTTGGTCCTATTTTTCCGACAATCCAACTTTCTCATCTCGTACCTTGTTTTCTGCCCAGGACTCGACAAACACCAATGTTTCTGCTTTGGCTGAGAAGCTATCCGCAGACGCCGAAATTTTGCTGCCAGGTAACGACCGCTATCACAGCGCCACTAGGAGATGGTCTGTCCTCGCGGCGCCGACGATCTCATTCGTGGTGGTTGTGGCCACAGAAGAGGATGTTGCCCAAACAGTGAGTAATGTTGGACCACAAGTGCAACTATGTTTCTTCCTCTAGTTTATGGCCTTCACTTTTGTTCTTTTCTTTAGCTGAATCTCTGGCGTGTAACTAGGTCAAGTTCGCGAACAATGAGAAGCTCCCATTCCTTGCTGTCAATGGAGGCCATGGCGCGATACTCACTCAGGGTAATATGAAGAACGGCATCGAAATCTGGTTGAACAAGCTGAATACCATTGAGTTGGCGAATGACCGCAACACTGCCACCATTGGCGGGGGTGCTCTGTCCAAAATGGTCACTGACGCGCTGTGGCAAGCTGGAAAGCAAACTGGTACGATAACCTGCAGTTATGAGTGCTCACTACATTTCTTCTCTTGGTGATAGAAACTAAACGCAATATTACAACTCTAGTTACGGGCTGTTGTGAATGTACGAGCATTCTGGGCCCTGGTCTCGGTGGTGGCCATGGCTTTTTACAAGGTCGCTACGGACTCGTCTCCGACCAGTTTGTGGCAATGCGATTGGTAAACGCAGATGGCGACATCCTAGCCATCTCAAAGAAAACGCACCCCGAACTTTGGTGGGCAATGCAAGGCGCTGGCCATAATTTCGGCATTGTTACGTCCGTCGAATCAAAAGTATATGATGTTGTCCACAACACTTGGGCGTACCAAAGTTTTATTTATACGGGCGACAAAGTTGAAAGCTTGTACCATACCATCAACGAAAAACTGCTCAAAAATGGAACCCAGCCAGTGGAAATTCTCCACTATTCATTTTTCTTTAATCATCCGGGTATTGACACTGAAATGGCAAGTTCGACCTCACCTTCACACTCATGCGCAAGTGGAAGCATCTACAGGCTTACTCAGTGGTACAATTTTGACTGACCAATTTATAGCCAGTAATTATATTCTACATTGCTCAAGAAGGTGCAACGGCCGTCGATTCCATATACACTAAGCCATTCGAAGATCTTGGGGCTGTGGTAACAGATAAAGGCTCCGGGGACTACACTAAACTCGCGGCTTGGACTGGCAATGCCAACGAGTCGCCTCCGTGCCAGAAAGCCGGCCTCGCCAACGTCCGCTTTCCCATCGACCTTGAGACATATTCCGTCGAAACACAGCGCACTGTCTACAATCTTTTCGCTCAAGGCACCAAAGAGACCCCAGCTTTTGCCAACTCGCTCTTCCTCTTCGAAGGTTACTCGACTCAAGGCGTCAAAGCTATCCGCAGTGACTCTACAGCTTTCGCATTTCGAGCAAATAATCTCCTCGTGTCTCCCCTGATTACATATCAGAGGGGTGGCTCTTTGGCGCTGGACAAAAAGGCTGCTGATTTTGGTGAGTCGTTGCGGCAGGCGCTGCACCGTGGCAGCGGACGCAGCGAAATGCACACCTATGTCAATTATGCCTATGGGAATGAATCTCTGAAGAATGTTTATGGATACGAGGATTGGCGACAAGATAAGCTGAAGAAACTGAAGAGGATGTATGATCCGCATGGTAGATTCAACTTTTACGCACCTATTGCGTGATCGAGAGGGTGCTGAAAGGGCTAGAATCAAGGTTGGCATTTACAAGTCGGATAAAAACATGGCTAGATCGCCATGGTGGCGGGCACAACCACAACGATAGTAACACCCACGATAGTCAAGCCACTTGTTGTGTAGGTAAATGTAATGAGAAATACGATTGGTTCCATTTCTTAATATTATGCCTAAATAGTAACTAACGTCGTCACTACCAGCCGGCATCGTACAAGTAGCTGTACAGCTGTGGTAGGTGAGGGGAATACCTTTGCGTCAATAAATAACAGCGCCGTGGTAGAACTCAAAATGAAAATAAAAGCTATTAAAGATCCTTGGGCAACAAATTATAGCACTTTAAAATAAGCTGGTCTCAATCTACTGCCTGTCGAGCGTCTCAAGCATCTCGGCGGGGGGGGCTTCGTTTCTCAACAGCGCGACAGTCTCCTTCCAGAGCTTGCGCTGCAATTCCCCACCCTTCTGCGACAGGACAAAGGGAGAGGCTCTGTGACGATGTTAGAATAATGATTTGATGGTTAAAGCCATTTCTTCTACTTACTTTTTGACCTGCTGATCGCTGAGGTATGCTCCACGGTCAGTATCATGCCTGGTCGCCGCATCAGTAATAACCGACGCGCCCTGCGCTGAGGTCCATGCGATCAGCTTGACAAAGTTGCGGGCGGACTCATCCGAGCGATGAAGGCTGCTGTCGCAGAAACCGGGGTTCACGGTGTTTATGACAATATCGAGCTTTAACTTGGTAGCACGCGTGTTGAGTTCGCGCATCCAGAATACGTTAAGTAGCTTGCTGGTGCTGTAGCGCTCGATATTGCTCTTGTCCTTGCCCTTGAAGCACTCCTCGTTGGCATCGAGCGCTTCAAGGATGCTTGGTGCACTCTGCTCACGGAACTTGGCCCAAAAGTGGTTCTCGGAGGAAACGATGGTGAGGCGGGTAGGATTGCCAACGCTCTTGGCGGTGCGGTCGAGAGGCTCGAGAACATACGTGGAAACGAGGGCGGTGCCCAGGTGGTTCACCTACAAGTAGGAAAAGAAGAGAATTTTAGCAACTTGGACCAGCTATATAAGCTTCCAGGTAAATTATACGATGGCTTACCTGAATATGAGCCTCATGACCTGTCTTGGACATGACACGATCGACAAACTTGACACCCGCGTTTAGAATGGCGATATCGAGTCGACCCACATCAGCGAGTCGCTTGCCAAAGTCGGTAATGCTTTGGAACGAGTCGTAGTCCAGAGGCCAGACTTCAACCTCAACAGTAGGGGCAGCTTTGAGGATTTCATTTTTAGCCGCTTCGCCTTTGGCAACATCTCGCGCAGTGATGATGAGGCGCTTCAATCCATGGGCAGCGAGCTCCTTGCTGGCGTCGAGACCGAGACCGGCGTTGGCACCGGTGATCAGCGCCGTTTGGCCCTCGAGGCGCACCGAAGCCGCTAGCGGCTTCGGCTTGCTAGTAAGCTGCCTGTATAAAAAGCCCGTGAATGAACCCATTGCGTCGGCCACTGCTGAAATGGAGTTATGGAGGAAAGCTGTGTTGGGGAGATGTCTATTAACATTCAAGAGCTTTGGTGGTGTGCGCGAGAAAAAAAGAAACAGGAACGCAAAGGAAAATACACCAATTTTACAGCTGGTGCGACCTTCATCAATCAACCCATTGTCCCATCCTATTGTTGCGTATTGCGCAAACCCAGCCTGTTTCGGCCGACGAAATTCGGCTGAGGGTAGTTTCGGTGCTGAAGTGTTGGGGCAAGCTGGGCATGACTCAAATGAGCAACCCTGGTGGTACAGGAGTGCCACATCAGCCTTGCGCCCGTTTCATTTGTTGCGGGCGTCTTGGCAGGCCGGCTTGTTGACCGTGTTCCGCGCCGCATTGCTGCCTAGCTACATGTCGAATGCCGTCCTTCATGTGGCTGTGTCTGTGGTTATGTACAGCTGTCAGGCTGAGCACCGTAGTCACAATTGTGATTGCAGATTGGGTAGGGGAGTAGCTGTTCTTTGGAATATACCAAGTTGCACCCCCCTAAGCAGAAGCCTGAAGTCGAGCACATCAGCGATTATCTCTTCCCAATACTTGGCTCTCCTGCATCTTGATCTGAAAACTGTCTCTCTTCGTATCCTTGTCTGCGCGAAAGGATTATTGGAAGCGTCCCGCAATGGCGCTATCGCCCGATTTGCCGATGATACGTCGCGAGACGAGGCTGTGTAATCGCAACCAATCATTCGTATGCGTGACTTGGACCCCTGCATTGTCAAGCAATATTCCTTCGGGCGTAAGGGATTTGTCGGCGATAGCAGTATTGGGCGATTCTGGGGGCCAGGCTTTCAGCGCTGTGACGCTGTCATGTTGGGGAGCCTCATTCATTAGCGCTAATAAAACCCACGCGCATGCATGCACGAAGTGCATCCTTCCACTATCAGTGAGGGCATTTTGAGAGTAATCAGCTTCGAAGATATCCTTGAAGGATCCTGCTGTGTGGTGGCCTCGCCTATGGTCTTCCCCTTACCCATCAGCTGCATCGTATTGCTCGTGGAGGTGATTTGCTCGCAATGCTACCCGGTGTCAGCCCACGTCAATCCATGGCCCCCAGCTCGAAAATTGCTGCATCAGGCAACCGCTTCACGTCTCGGGGACGAGGTATCGCACGGCTGAGAGTAGGATTGTGTCAGATTGCTTATAATCACTGCGACTTGATCCTATTTGTTGTGGCAGCCTCTTGGCGCGAAGGCAAAGCCGCTAGCAATTACTGATGACCGGAGTGTACCATTCCGGATAGACGAATCAACGAATAAAATATCCTCAGAAGGGGTCTCGTACTTTTGAGCGGCTGAGTGAGGAGTAAACACAGGACCCCACTGACAGCCTTATCTCAAAGAAGTTGGAGAGCAGTGACCGACGCGTGGAATTCTCCGAGCCTCGCTATGGATCCAAAGTCTGGAAGGGCTAGGTTACCCGAGCCCCCTAAAATTCTTGGAATTCTGGGTTAAAACAACAATGGGCGATGGATAATGGCGAGCGCTATTTGCATCTCGCGTACCTGGACTCTGCATCCATGCAGCCTCAAAATTTGACCCCCAACCTTCAGCCACTCCTGCACCAAGACGGATCGCTATGGTTGCCGCTCGGCTAATGCTGAAATATCTCTGCTCCGCCTCAGCTTCGATCAGCTCAGGTTCAATCTATTTTTGTCTCCTAAAATAGCTGCCATCAACGCGCGGCCTTTATATGTTCCTGGTTCCAAAAGCAACACCTGGCTTCGATTTTGCAACTTGCGCACAATAAAAGCCAAACCCTTTGGCGGGGTGTGCCTCTTCTTCCACTTTGCGCGCTTTTCTTCCACCATGGGGAAGCAGCCGACTCGTGCGAGCAGTCGCAAAGTGACATCCTGTCTTGCCTGCTACAGGCGGAAGCAAAAGGTGAGATAGAGCAAAGAAAGGTCTATGGACAGATCTGCCCCCCTTCCCCACGTCAGACGCTAAGATCAACGTCCCCCGTCGATTAGTGCAATCGTAGATTTCCGTGCAATCACTGCACCCAGAGAAGACGGCCGGAACAATGCGTATATCTTGATGGTGCCGCTGCCAATGAATGCGCAAGCGGGAAGCAAACAGAGCCTCCGAAGTCAGCCGCGGACAATGATGCGACGTCGGCTGCGTTCGCCACCACCATACAAGCCGGTAACTCGAATCAGCCACCAGGTTCCATTCCTGCTGGCATAGCGGGGATGGCTGCCGACGGCGATGTCTTGCCCGACACCCGCGGCATTGAGCAAATTATTGGGCCAAACCATGATAATGACGCATCTGCGCGCCCCCAAAAACAAGATTCCGATGCGAATCGTCGCTTGGGGCTTTCCGAAATTTTTGGCTACTCAGAAGAGAGCGACACAAATCTACTAGGCCTCATTTACCATGTGGTAGGTGCCGGGGTGTAACATCCTGAGCATTTATCACGTCTATAGTGCTAACATCCGTACTTCAGGGCGGTTTAGCACACTACCCGCACCACAGCGGCCGTACAGTAACTCTCCCGCAGGACCGTCTCAGCTTCGTCAAGCGGGAAATGGCGAAGATGCCAGCGCGCCCGATTCTGGACTTCCTCCTGCAATTTTTCCTCACTGAAGTGAACTGGATGACCCAACTAATCCATCCACAGAGTTTCATGCTCTATTACGATTCATGGTGGGCTAAGCAATCCCCTGAGCTGCTTGATGAGGATATCCAGGTCACTCACATTGATTTTGCGGTTCTTATCCTTCGAACGTGTGCATTTGCTGCTCAGTTTCTCCCGTCGCCTACCTATACAGTCGATTCAATTCGAGGTATGCCACTCAGCCAAGTTCGCGAAGTCTGCAATACAGTTGGAACCAGTCTTCATGAGGTGGCCGAGTCGGTTAATGAGCGAGGTTCCCTATTCCGTGTCCAACACCTTTGCTTTTACGCGTTCAATCAGGCATGCGAGGGTCGCTTAGGAAGTTCCTGGGCGCTCCTGTCCAGCTCGATACGCGTTGCTCACGGGCTTGGGTACCATAGGCTCGCAGGTAGTGACTCGCCTTCAGGTGATCCGCTAGAACGAGAAATGAAGCGTCGGGTATTCTGCAACTTATATGTTTGGGACGGGTAAGAACATTTCTCAAATGTTGATAGTTGGATATTTACTGACTCTGATGGTAGACTTCTATCCCGGCAGCTTGATCGAGTATCTTCATTCGGAGACAGTTTTAATATGGGTAATTTGCCCCGTATGCATCTCACACCCGAGGTTGAGTCGGAGAGTGATGCCCCAGAAGCGTTCACAGAGAGGATTTTGCAGGCGCGTCTGATGGCCATGTGGTCAGGCATCAAGAAATCACAGGGAGAAGATGGCGCCTCATACGATCCTACTCAGGCGCAAGAATTGCATGATTGGCTACAGAAAGACTTTGTTGAGACTCTTCCACCGGCCTTCTCACTCACGAACCCTGACTGCAAGTGGGATGAGCGGCTTCGACATCTGCCCAAGCAGCGGCAGCTGATCCGCGCCACTGTTGGCGAGTCGATCTGTCACCTATTTCGACCGCTCCTTCGCCTGGACGCCGCACATGTTCGCGCCATGCCAATTTATAAACAAGTACTAATTCAGTCGCAAGCCACAGCCTTGGCGCTTGCTGCATTCAGCATTCTGGATGCCTCAACCAAACTCCATGGTCTGATGGGTGCTATGCACACACGCTTGCCTGCTGTGGTCATATATCCTTTTGAAGCAGCCGTGACCCTCGCTCTTCTTTGCATCAAAGATCTCTTGCCGCGGCAAGCAGACATCAGGGTGCCTGGTGCCCAACAAGATGCGAAAATCCGAACAAATAGTGCGAGTACTGGCACTACCTCTTCGATGGAGAATGTGGCAGCCGCCACGCAAGGAGGGTTTCCACAAGCCCAGCCTGTCTGCTACGAAGCTTGCGTTGCCGCTGTTGAAGAGACACTCAATTGCCTCCAAAAACTCTCTGAGATCAGTGTCCTAGCAGAAGGTGCTGCGCACAGCTTAGCGCGACTTCTCTCTACGATCAAGAACATGCCCAAAAGCGACGTTATTGAAGGTATTAATATAGCCAGCACGGCCATGGGCCCCTCTAAGCCATCACTGGAACAGTCACAGAATCTTTTTGCGAGCGATTCGGACATGAGTCTTTCAACCTGGTTATCAGCAAGTCCTGGCTTGCACACGATCAGCACGGCCGACACCACGGTTGATACACTCGCCAGTGACTGGCCTTCTTTTGAGCTTTCTCCCTTGAATGACATGTGGAATGCAGCAGTTCAAGACGGATTATTGAGTGATTGGAACAAAAAATAAAGCATCTCAGTGGGATTTCTTTTTCTGAAATGGTCGTTCGGCGTTTGGCTTGTGGTAGTACTTGGGTCCCTGTACAATCCGCTCTTCGGTACATCCCCCAACAGTCAAAGATTACAGCCGAGACTTGTGGGACTGGCATAGGTACTCAAAAAAGCGTTTTATGAAATGTGACAGGCTTCCGTTGCCGCATCCCCTGACAACGAACTTGAAGCCTGGAAGAAATGCCCCGGCGCTAACCCGGAACCGTGTATCTGTTTGTGCGTATGCTTAAGTTGTCGCCCAAATCCCTATGTATTGCGCTCCAAAATATAAAGGCGATATCAACTTTTGTATACTTCCGCCGAAAAGGTTCTAATCAGAAGTGTTTTCCATCGATAGGAGGACTCCCCAGCTTGGTAAATCAACAATGATACTGTGTACAACTGCTTATTAAGCACAATTATTCATTCCCATGAGAAATTCAGCAGTACATAAAATGCCCAAAATTCTAGTTGAGCTTAAAGCCACCAGGCACTAGCTTCTGGAAGACGCCATCGGGATCGTGCTTGGCACTAGCAGCTTTGAGCTTCGCAAGGGTGTCCGGACCAAAGCTCTGCAGCGGTTTTTGAGTGGGGAAGGCGTCATTGACAAAGATGAACGGATCGTAAAATCCTCTCGCCTTAGTGTAAGCTTCAATAGCATCAGTGCAATCTTGCACAATTTGGAACACAGCTTCGTCGTCCTCGCCATTGGCCCAACCCGCAGTAATACCCATCCCTAGTGTCGAGTCAGCGACATATCTTTATGACAAGATTCAAGTATCAGCAGCTGTATGACTTCTTGGTACTTACATAGCTGTGCCTCTCTTCTGACACCGAGCGGGTCGCCGCCTACGCGTCGGTTGCTGGCCAGGACCATGCTCTTGGAGATGGGTTGTGTCATCAGCGCAAGAGTGCCGCTTGCAATCTTTTGCATGCGCTCGTTAAAACCAGAGATAATATCAACGATACCGACGTAGGTGTCCTTATCCAGCAGTGCAGTTGTCGCTGCGTATGTCCATCTAGTCCACTGTTAGCGCTGCACGCTCTTGAGACTTCATCAATTTCATACCTTGGCAGAGGAGGCAGACCCGCACTGGCAAGATCATAAAAGCTATCATGGACTTTTGTAAGATCGGCCACGCTTGGAATTTTGAAGAATGCGTCAAACGCAGTGGGCTTGACGGTAGGATCCAAGTAGGCAAATGTCGCAAAGATGGTGTCATTGGTCAATGCCAGGTACGGGAGTATCGCCGCCTTACCATCCAACTGCCCCTTGGCTTGGAAGTCGGCAAGAGCGCCCATAAAAGCCTTTGCTTGCTCTCCCGAGTAAATGACGGTCCCACCCCAGACCTTACCCATGGGATAGGTTCGCTGATTGAGGTGAGTGACAATGCCTAAGACACCAGTAAGCCAGCGTTTGACAGTATGAGCTGTAGCTCTCTTACCGAAGTTGTTGTTACCGATACGTAAACCGTAGTACAGATCAGAATATTTGTCGTAACTGACTTCGACGTGACTGCCGTTGGCAAGCATGACCTCGTAAGAGATGACGTTCTGGCATGCCCAACCGTACAGGCTGGAAAGATGAGATAGGCCACCTATGACTTATTAGCTACCGCGGGCCAGTCAATATCGAACTGGGTAATTCTACGTACCGCCGCTGGCGAGCGCAAGGCCGACGTCGTTGAGACGTCCGCCAACCACAAGGCGACCGACATTGATAAGGGACTTATAAACATCACCCCAGCGATTCCCCATGCCGGAGCGCTGCACTTGAGTGTCTGGGTTGTACGCCAGTTCCTTGAATCCAGCCATGGAGATTAGCAGGCCCTCATCAATTCCAGCAAAGCCGTGAAAGGGGGAGTGGCCGCCACTGCGGACTGCAAATTTACACTGCGTCTTCTGCGCAGCTAAAACGGCCGCTCTAAGTTCATCTACAGACGTAGGCGTATAGATGCACTTGGGAGCAGTCCATGCGCTCCCAGACCTATAATTATCAGCTGCCTATAGTAGAAGATCAGATACGACGGCGTAACTTACCAATGTGCATGGGCCTGCTGCGTATAAATTGAGGCATTTGCGTCCAGAGTGACAATGCGCTCTGGGAACCCGGTACGCAAAATGTCACATGCAGAGGGACAACCTGAATCAGCTCTTCCGTCCAGTGACGGGGGAAGCGCAGCGCGATTCACGTTGATGGAAGTCAGAAATTTGGACATTTCGTCACCCGTCGGGCCGCTCAAGCCAAGGCCAGCGAAGGCGGACAAAGCCAAAATATTACGCAAGGTCGATTTCATTGTGAGCAGATTAATATCGCAAGCTCAGTATCGCGTGTGTCTTGCCAGGATAGCTCCTCAGAAGCGCGACACTGCTTGTGGAGTTTATTCATTTATCTACTCCTCATCCAATCTACTAGCTGTCTGAAATAGGCCCTTGCAGATGCTAAAATCGGCATCGGCCGACAAGGCAGACCCAGAACGGGTTCTCGGCACGGTCATGGGCGGGACTGGACCGGACAATGCAGCCAAGCCGCGTGGTATATGCAGGGGGATGTAACAATAAGCATTCGAGTCCGATTATCAGAGTTGCTCCATGCTGACGGACTTCGTGCCGGGAAACAAGGCTGTTTGTTTCATTTGCTCAGCTGAGGCTCTCAGAAGGCAAAGCTGCGTGCGGGTGGGCCGATGGCGCAGGCACTCAGCCTAGTTGTCGGCCGTGATTCCTCGGCCGATTTGCAGGAGGAAAGCAGCCAGTTGATGCGAGGACTGCTGTCAACTATTCTGTAATTAATGTAGGACTTAGATTCAGTCTTTTTTTCCTTTAAGGGGATAGCAAAGGGGCTCAACACAACTAAACCGAGTGCTAGTAGGAATCACAGTGTAGCCCAATCGACTGAACATTTAGGACAACATCTTTGAAATTATGTATTCGCTTTTCGGTATAGGTGCTACTTTTCTGATAGTATGGATGATCCAAGCCTTCTACCGAGTGTACTTCCATCCGCTGTCAAGATTCCCTGGACCCAAGATTGCCGCAATATCAACTGCTTGGTGGGAGTGGTACTGGAACTATGTGAAAAACGGTCGCATGGTTTTTGAGATTGAAAGATTACATGAGAAACATGGTAAGTCTTGGTGGTTTGACAAAATTAGCCATATTGACACGGTGGCAAATAGGCCCAGTTATCCGCATTGGCGTCAACGACTTGCATATCAGCGACCCAGCCATCTACCAAGACATGACGCGCATCAACTCTGGCTTCACGAAGGACCCATTCTTCTATCAATTTATCTCCCTTCCTGGCACCTCTATCGGCGAAACCGACCCGGTCAAGCACCGTGTCCGCCGCAAGGTTTTGACGCCCGCCTTTTCAACGACGCGTGTGCGTGAGCTCGCGCCGATTATCCAGGACAAGACGGAGCAGCTTTTGGCCAGGCTATCGGCGGCAAATGGACCAGTGTGCTTCACGAACGCGGCCAAGGCGTATACCCTCGACATTATTGGCAAGATTGTGCTAGGCCGGGAGATTGGTTCACTCGCAAAACCAGACTTCATCAGCGAGCTGAGCGAGCATCTTCAGGCGGCCTTTGCAATTGGCTGGATCGGACCATCCTTTCCATTTCTATCGTCAATTGCCCTTCGGGTGATCCAAACGCTGCCGTTGTTTATATTTCCAATGCCGCAGGTCCAGTTCCAGAAGGTGGTGGCCATCTAGTTTCCTAGATACTTGAGAGAGTACATGGCTAATTGCTGTGTTCCTAGGCTTGCGCTAAAATGACAGATACATATCTCAAGAAATTTCACAGCAATAGCAGCGATGGTTCATCTTCATTCTCCACCGCGCATGGGGAGCGGTCGGCCGTCATCGACATGTTGATAGATCCTGCAGCGACCAAGGACTACAAGGTGCCAGCGAAGGCGGAGGTCAGCGACGAGCTTACAATGTTGTTAACTGCGGGGAGTGATACGAGCTCCACTGCCATCATTTCGGCAATCTACTACATTCAGCGGCATAAAAGCGTCTTGAGTGAGCTCCGCAGTGAGCTCAGGGGCGCGTTTCCCTCGCTCCAGGACGAAATCAATTATGAAAATGCCAAAGAGTTGCCTTATCTCGTGAGATGATCGAATTTTCTATCAAATAATACACATTGTTAACATGGAGGCCTAGACAGCTGTTATTAAGGAAGTCTTGCGACTTAGCCACCCTCTGCCCGGTCGACTGCCGAGGACGATCCCATCGAGCGGATATTCGCTCTACGGCAACAAATTGCCTCGAGGAGTAAGAAGGTCATCTATCATCCGCTATCAGTAGGCGGCTAACGTATCTGCGCAGACAAACCTACACATGTCTGCCTACCTATTGAATCGCGATGCCGGCACCTGGAACGATCCGCACGAATTTGACCCAGCCCGCTGGATGCAGGGTGACTCGGCCGACCTGGACAAGCATGTCGCCACATTTGGCCGCGGCGCCCGGCAGTGTCTCGGAAAAGAGTAAGTTGATACTGCATGCGTTCAATGCAGTGTATCCAGTGCTGATCGTCGATGCCAGTCTGGCTTGGTGTGAACTGTGGGTTCTACTCGCCAACTTGTTCCGCCGGTACAAGGTGCAATTGACACCAGAGTGCGACACACCCAAACGGGAGTGGGTTGATATTGTTATAGCCCAGTAAGTTGTGCATCAGGTTGACGCGTACAGCTATGATTGACATTCATTCAGGTATCCGACCAAACTTTACCTGACGGTGATGGCAGTAGATGAAGGTTAGCAACCAAAGAGGATCATACGCCTTCGTAAATAGACCAAGGAAGCCGAACAATGAGCTTACGCATTATCAAATAATCATGCCCTTGTTTAATTGCTTCAACTACTATAGATACTGTAATAGTAGTGCGTGAACTGCTGAGCGCGTCAACCTTAGTTCTCGCGAAGTTAGTATAGGGTAGGTGTTGGCCATCATGAAGAAGCCGAGTGTACATGGGACGTAATGTTTTTGAAGTGTAATAGCATCATTTCTGGGTAACTGCCTGCTTATACTTTGATCATATTTTGCTAGGTCCTCAGCGGCGTATGCTCCTAATCTTAACAAAGCACTGCGTTGCCCTGTGCGCAATTCCATCCGTCGCTCCGTAGCCCGACAATTCCTTGTCTACAGGTAGCAGCTCAAAATTCCACACAATCATGGTCACAATGATTTTCGCCTCCAGATACGCCAGCTTCTTCCCAAAACAGCCTCGCGAGCCGAGACCAAACGCCAGCTGCGGCCCAGCCATGGGATTGAACACCACATTGCCCTGGTCGTCATTCTGCAGCCAGCGCTCGGGGTAAAACGCGCGGAGGTCGACTGACTCGTCCCACGTGTTGGGCGAGGCATTTCGCGAGGACGCACTTCGCTCCTTCTCGGAGACGGGAAAGGCGGGATCGAGGAAGGATGCGCCGTTGGAGAGGAGGAAGACAACAGTGCCCTTGGGAATGCGGTGGCCGAGGAGCTCGGTGTCGTGGAGCGCCTCGCGTGTGACGCTGATGGGACTGAGCCGAAGGGCCTCTTCAACTACGGCGTCGAGATAGGGCGCCTTGGCGTGCACAACCTCGGCGGCGGTAGGTTGTCGGCCCTCCACGGCCGCGTCAGGGTGGGCGCAGTGCAGAGCCGCGCGGAGCTTCTCTTGCACATGGGGCATGTCGGTGAGATATTTCAGGATCCAGATGAGATTCGAACTAGTGGTATCGTGGGCGGCGACAACATTGCCAAAGATCTGAGCGAGCCATGTAAGCAACAAGCAAGAGACTGGGGACGGGCATAGCTAGACCAGACTTACCTCGTCGATTAGCTGCTGACTCTCAAAGTCCGGCAGCCGACCCTGCTTTTCCGCAATCATTCGCTCTCGCCTCACGATGTGGTCCACCGCGGAGTGAATCCGCGCGGCCTCGCTCGGGTCCGGGGCATACATGCGTGCCACCGACTCCCTCACCTGCTTCCGCACGTAGACGTCCTTGGTGGCCATGGTGTCCTTGTACGCCTGCGTCTTCTTCATCCACCAAAACGTCCACCCCGGCACGGGCGAGTTGATGATTTGCTCGATAACGGTCGTGCCCTGCNAGGCGGCCTGGGCGGAGCGAGTCAATGCCCAGTCGCAGCGGATGTGCAGGCAGCTGTGGTACAGTGTCCTGGGCTTCGAGCCGGCGCGTATTCCCCTTGAGCGCAACCAGTATTCTGTATTTTGAGTTGTAAATAGTGTGCTATAGATGTACATGAAAACTGCTAATAACGTGCAAGTGAGGATAAATCGCTGATTGCATATAGCGGTGGCTATTCTGAATCATCGTCAGCTTCGGCATTGTGTGCTTCTCGTAGATGCTGTATGTATTGCTTCCGGTCCTCTAGCTTCTTTTCGATCAAGCTTGACGCACTGCGACCCCAGTACCAAAAGAATACGTCGTCAAAAACCATCAGCTGGGAATGCTCTTGGTTGTACGGCGGCTGCAGGTGCCTGTTGAATAGGTTGTACATGCCCTTGGAAACATTGACGGCGTGGAAATACCAAAACCCCCCGTTCTTCCAGTTTTGACGCTTCATCTCGGCCTGTCACGATGCCCCGTTGCGTTATATCTCTTCGTCTTTGAATGCCGCCAGATACTCTTCCAGGGTTTCTTCAAACTCTTCAACGTGACTTGGCTCTTCGAAGCCGTCGACTGACCTCGAGGTAAGCCAGTATGGGGCCATTTGCATCTGAACTGGTGAGGTGTGTGCCCACTCCAGATCAATGATTGTCTTGATGTTCCAATTTTCGTGGACGAAAATGTTGCTCTGGTGTAAGTCGCTTAGTGTAAGATAAAATGGGCCAACTCGATATTTTGGGTCGAGAAAGTGATGCATGACTGCTCGTAGACCGGTCAGCGCCGCCACTTGCCTCTGACCGTCTTCGTAATCGTTCATGGAATTTGGTTGGTGTCGTAGCTTCGAGTCTTGTAATGACAGCAAATCCGACAGATAGGACTCCGGCTCGAGATATGTCCGCTGGCGAGGAATCTCCGAAGGAACACCATCATTCTCCACCATGTGCATATATAGGTTCAGCGGGCGATTGGTCAATGATATGGTGCAGTTGTCCGGCTGGAGCGAGAATGACCCGAT
This sequence comes from Lecanicillium saksenae, assembly GCA_027627215.1. Taxonomy (NCBI): domain Eukaryota; kingdom Fungi; phylum Ascomycota; class Sordariomycetes; order Hypocreales; family Cordycipitaceae; genus Corniculantispora; species Corniculantispora saksenae. The sequence goes on along the minus strand of JANAKD010000047.1, from coordinate 20,540 downwards.
TCTTGGTTGCTGGATACCATTCATCGATACTGCGATGCGTGCCAGCCCACGGAAGAGGTTGCCTTTGAAGCGACTCTCCCGGCAATTTTCACGCCACGTCCAAGCCAAACTTTTTCCTTCGGCCTCGCTGATGAGGAGAAACCCGGCGGAGAGCGTGTGCTGAAGCGAAGAGCTCACATGCCTTATGGGTACAGGCCAGCCAAATAGCCTGGCCAACATTCGTCTAAACTGTTCAGCGATTCGCCACCACCAGGGCGTTAGATCTGGAGCTGTATCCTGCAGAATTGTGTTCAATTAGCTAAATTGAAATAATATTATCAATTTCTTTGCTGTACTTACAATTGACCCGTCAGGTAGCCCAAATGCGTGGAGCTGAGGGATTGGAACGCCTGGGCAGTGCTTCTGCAGCCACATATACGTGGCGATTTCAGTTCGCAGCTTTTCTTCCGCGTTACCCGGGAAATGCTTCTCTCCCAGTCGATGCAGAAATGGCAAGCGCAAATACACGTTCTTCCGTGGTAGGCGAACCAGGACTGCAACATTGAAGCTGCCAGAGCCCCAAATCTCTGATGGGGTTATTCGACAGTAAGAGACTGCAAAAATATTGCGTATCAGTGCCTCCCGCTGAGGCTTTTGGGCATTTATCGAAGCGTAGAATTCTTTTTTCAGCGTTTCATAGTGCATCGACACCAGCGTGTTCCGTTCGCTCTCAATAGCAGCCACTAGTGACGGGGTATCGCTCGATACTGGAATGTTGGTTGCATGGTGAGCAGTGACTGATGGATCGCCATATGCTTCAATCACTGATATTAGTACAAATTTGGGATATTTTCGAAGGCGGCTCGTTATTTACAGGTCAAGACCCAGAGTTGCATACTTATCGGAGTCGTGCACACCTCGCCGAGATGATTAGCCTGCTCGGTCCTCCGCCACCAGAACTTGTCGCTCGTGGCCAACTGCGTCAAAAGTTCTTTGAGACGGATGGAAATTTCACGCCTCAAAGTATATTGCCTGAAAATGTTGTTTTGAAAGACAGAGAGACTATACTGGAGGGTGAGGAAAAGGCTGAATTCCTGCGATTCATGGGCAGGATGCTGCAATGGGAGCCAGAGAAGCGAAGCTCTGCCAGGGCACTCGCAAACGATGACTGGATTCGCCGTCATGTGAAATGGTAGTAAAAATATCTCTTTCTTCTTGCAGCTGGAAGCTGCCATAGTAGCCGCCATGCTGTAATATTACCATGGGAGCAAATAGGATTCAGCTAAATAATGCAAATCTCGCCATCATCTCAGCGGCTCCAAGTCTAGATCAAACTGGATTCATCTGATCTTTTAGAGCTTTAATATCGCTCCCCTTGACAATTCCATCCTTCTCCAGTCTTTGCAGAACCCTGATCACCCATCCCTGGCAGTTCTCTGTCACAGAAGCCCGATTCGGAGCGCTTGGTGGCGGCTCGGTTGCCACAATGTCTTCCACAGCTCACAGCAGGTGCCGGATTTCGTCGTGCGCGTACCAGGGAGGAACATACCAAACCCAATTTACGCCATTACGTTCGTAAGCTCGTGGCATACAATCTCCATCGTCTCTCTGTCCGTGCCGTCGCAGAAACCCCAAAAATCCGTCCGCATCCACATCACGGCTCCTTTGGCGGCATCGAATACACCGTCGTCTGCCACGACAAGCTCAAGTGATTCACTGCCTTCTATATGTTGGTATTTGTATTCGTCATCTAGTCCAGATGAGGTATTTTTGGGCAGCGCCAGGAGTTTCTGCTGAACAGATTGCGCCATGGGCAGAAAATCAGGATTGATCGTGGCTTCACCAGCGAAGAGAATCTTCGTGGCGTGGTCTCTTTTATTCAGATACCACGGCGTAATGAAAGACAGGATTCTCGCCTGGACATCAGCCCAATACTCAACAGGGTTCTGCTTCTCGAGCTGCTCGAGACCGTACGCCGTGTCTAGCTGAAGCTTATGCACCGAGTAGGCCTCGAATACACAGGTGTCTGGCTGTTTAGAGAGAAAGAGCGACTTGTCGCTCAAGCTACCCCAGATGAGACACAGATGGTGTTAGTTTTGCGAGCCAGAACATTGTATACGAGGACTCGAATTTGTAACTCACTTAATATAGAACACATCCGAGCCACGACCGTTCCAGTGGTTCCCCGCCCACCACATAGTACAGGCGCACTCTTCACACAACTTACGTCCAGAAGCAGCTAAAACCGCGTTTGCCTCGTTAATATGCATTGGCGCGCTGATTAGCTTTTCAAAGATGGAGGCGAATGGCCTCTTCAGGCCTAGCCTGCGCCTGGCCACCACAAAGGTATCCTTGTCATCGTAAATGCCATGTCGGTAATTTGTAATCCACGGAGTTGCAAAAATAACATGCTCTATGCTTTGCTGTAGGATGGCCTCGGAGCGCTCCTTTAAACTCCGGAGCGTCGGCAAAAAGACTTTTTCGAACTCCTCGGGCGTCGAGTTGCCAAAATTCCCACCCCCGTCCGGGGGTGTCCCGTCCGGGGGGGNTCTCAGCATAGTCGAAGACGGTGTTGACAATGTCTGTCCGCGCAATTCGTCGCTCCATGGCGGCTTGATAGTCCGCATCGCCATCTACCTTAGCGAGATTGAGCGTCGTGCCGTTGCGGAAGAGCGCGAGAGCGGCACTATATTTTTAACGGCATTAGCTTGGCAATTTCCCTCTAGATTGGACCACATCGTACCAGTACGAAGGACCGACGTAGAATCCGACAATAAAGTCAACCTGGCGATGAGCCTCAAGCTCGATTCGCATGTGGAGGTCATCCCACGCATCCAGGCAGCGCTCCTTGACGGGTTGGTACAGCCAAACAGCCGACAGAACAGTACACAGCAGCGCCAGGAGCTTTAGCGCTCTCCTGCGGCTTGGTATGGCGAAGCGTGGCATGGCCATCGAGAGCGACCGAGTACGAAAATAACCGTTTCCTTCAGTTCTATGTTTTGTTCTTCTATTTGCCCAGCCCGTTTTTCTATTGAAAGATTTCCGACCGCTGAAGAGCTAAACTGCTTAAAGGGCGAGCTTAACAGCCATACCGGCGTCTACGGAGATTAGTATTTGGCTCGTCTGCAAAGAAAATGCAACGTTCATCATCAGGTTTCCACCTCGACTTGTGCAGGCCCTGACCAAGGCCCATAATACGGTCGTTGTGGCGTCGGTGACGCCCCACGCAAGTTATGCTTAAGGCAACCTGTCATGCGACCATCTTGTTTCCTAGAGTAGCAGGATTCGCTCAAGAATGCATGCGTCGGGTGTTTGTTTTATACATTGGAACTTATAATCCGCATTGCCCCCTTGCCCCCTTGCCTGGCAAAATTGTCTTTATGGGGAAGAGTCTGTTCTCGACTGTGCTGTGCTCCAACCAGCAGCCACTTTAAATCGTTATAAGCGATCCCCCCCATTTATGGCGTCCAATAGTTCAAATACCTACTTTAGCATGTGTGCGAGCAAACTGATGAAAACGCGTTTCTCACTACTTCAAGGTGGGGCTAGATCAATCAGGCGAGCTCCGATGAAGACATGGCGAAGGCTGCCAATGAAAGTCAGCTTGCTTCGTGTCAGGCACAAGGCATAATTCATCAGTTCCCAGAGTCAATATGAAGAAGCAGATACAGCTGAAATAGTTCCGCGAAGACAATGACATCCGCTCTCACTTCTCTAGCTGCATAGCATAGGGGTGGAGAGGACTGCGGTTTGTAGGGCTGCATCGATGGATCACGAGTATAATCCTAGACTAACAATGCCAAGCCACACCTCGGCCGAGGAAGTTGCAGCAGATAAGAGATGAAATTATTTGGCGCGGAAATTAATTCTTCATGGCTTGGGAGAAATTCTACTATAAAGGACGTGTGCCTAGCTCGTGTTGTCCCGTGTAACTGAGCTCCATCACACGGCATAGTGATTGCATAGTTTGCAACTCTTTTTTTAAAATGAGAGGCAAAAGTGGGCTTGTAGCGGCCACTGGGTTCTTTTTTNCTGAGTGGGAGTTGCATAGCGCTTTCGCCATCCTTCTCGGGCGAGGATCCATGCCCGATTGCGTGCACCGAAGCCGGCGTCAGTCCAGGAAACTGGACCGTTTACCACTCTGTTGATCGCCTCAGCTACTGCAACTCTTCACTCATTTTATCATTTTCTGCTTTCAGTCCCTTGGACGACCCCAACGTCGGGAATACGCTGCGAGCTTGCGCGGTTCCCAACATTGGACAAGACAATGCGGTACACTCTGTGCGAGATGGCTCTTCGCGAACGGCTACTGTGCCCAAGTCTGCCAGAGCGCAAACCGCCTCATTTAACGAAACCACTGTACTCAACAACAAGCAGCCTACGTCAGCACAGGCATTATGGAATACCGAGTCACCAGAGTTGGTCCAGACAAACATACCCGCCCTTGCCGAGCAGCTACAGACTTTCCTTGATGTTATGGATGCTTCAGAAGCAGACAACATCCCACGACTGCTCTTCATTCATGATTCAGCATCATCTACATCCATTGGCATTTACGCTGGTTCAGGTGTCACGACTTCTCCTTTGGTTAGCACCTTGTCGGCTCATGTCTCCGAGAAGGGATACTACGGCGACGCATTGGTGCAAGCTTGCAAGGCAATCCGAGTCAACAGCACAATTGCATCTAATAGCACACTATCCAATGGCTATGAACGTGCCATCTTCGCAGCAGTCGGGATCGCTGCATCTTCTGGCCCAAACAGCCTAGCCAAAGCACAACGAGCGGTAAGTCGATGGGCCAATTCTAGCTGTGTCACTGAGGGTTACGCACATGAATCAACGCTACCAACAAGTCTGGAAACTGTTGTCCTAGCGAAGAGAAGGGGAACCGGGAGTCAACTTGTCAAACGAGGGACTTGTTCAACGACGACAGTTTACAGTGGCGATCTCTGCGCCGACCTCGCGAAGCGCTGCGGAATCTCCACAGCCGAATTGCTCAAATACAACAGCAAATCCGATTTCTGTACCACCTTGAGGGTGCCCCAGCTTGTTTGCTGTTCCGAAGGCAAACTGCCTGTCCCAGAGCCTGACTCGAACGGAAATTGTAAACCCCATGAGGTTCACGCGGACGAGAGTTGCTGGTCCATTGCAAACGATAATTCGTTGCTCTTCTCGCCCGATGACCTCGAGAAATACAACAAGAAAACCTGGGGTTGGGGAGGTTGCAAGAATCTACAGGCTAACACCATCATTTGCTTGAGTCCAGGAAGTCCTCCGCTTCCTAAGCCCGTCCCAAACGCCATGTGCGGCCCCGTGAAACCGGGAACAATTGCGCCACCTTACGGCACAGATCTGGCCACCCTCAATCCCTGCCCCTTGAATTCTTGCTGCAATACTTGGGGCTTCTGCGGTACCACGGGCGAGTTCTGTCTACCACTACCCGAAGGGCAAGCCCCAGGCGCTCCTCAGCCCATTGGCGCACCGAATTGTATATCGAACTGCGGTACAGATATCGTGAATAACGTGAGTCCAATCTCCACAAACAACGAGGGAATACACAAATGACTAATGGCCATTTAGGGATCTCCTCCGTCCTCATTCATCAGCATCGGGTACTTTGAGGGCTATGGGATTTCTCGGAGGTGCCAAGCTGTGGATATTCGCAATATCGACATGAGTAAATACACTCACATCCACTTTGCCTTTGCTACTATAACGCCAGGAAGTTACGACGTCAATATGGCAGACATTATCAATCAGTACTACTATTTCAAGAGATTACAAGGAGTCAAGAAGATCCTGTCTTTCGGTGGCTGGACGTTCTCTACCGAGTAAGTGTTGGCCATATAAGTTGGAGTTAATGATGTCAAGCTTAATATCCTCAGCCCTGCCACTTACAGAATATTTCGAGAGGGAGTTCTTGGCGCGAGTCGTGATAGAATGGCGCAGAATATTGCCAACTTCATTATTAGTGAAGGTTTGGACGGTGTTGATATTGACTGGGAATACCCTGCAGCACCCGACATCCCCGACATCCCCGACATCCCCACTGCGGATCCAGAAGAGGGTGAGAACTACTATCTGTTTTTGCAAAAGCTTCGATCGCTCCTACCGTCTGATAAAAGCGTTTCTTTTGCCGCACCTGCTTCGTTCTGGTATTTGCGCGGTTTCCCAATTGCGAAAATTGTCGAAGTCGTCGACTATATCGTTTATATGACATACGATCTCCATGGTCAAGTAAGTCAAGCTTACTTACAATACATAGACATACTTCAGTATCTTCGCCACTAACATCCTTTATCAGTGGGACTACGGCAACAAGTGGACAGATCCAGGCTGCCCCGGTGGGAACTGTTTACGCTCTCACCTCAATGCCACGGAAACACTAAACGCACTATCTATGATTACAAAGGCTGGTGTGCCGACCAATAAGATTGCCGTTGGCATTGCAAGCTACGGGCGATCTTTTCAGATGACAGATCCTCAGTGCACCGGCCCTATGTGCACCTACACAGGAAAAGCATCTGGAGCCACTCCTGGACGTTGCACCAATACTGCGGGCTATATTAGCAACGCAGAGATTCGCGAAATCTTGGCAAACAATCCAACGGCAAGAAAGCTCAGTGACGATAACGGAGCCGACATGTTGGTCTACAATGACGATCAGTGGGTCTCGTATATGGCTGATGATACCAAGGCAAGACGTATCAACATGTACCGAAGTATGAACTTCTTGGGAACCACTGATTGGGCAATTAGTCTTGATAACGCTGGTCTTTTGGATGAAGATTCTGGAGGAGACGACGCAGACAACGACGGCTCTGACGGCTCGGGGGATCTTGGCTTAGGCAGGTTTCCTGGCTTGGTCTTCGAAGAAAGAAAACTCGGGAAAGGCGCCGTACAGCCAACCTACCACAAGGGCTGCAAGAAGTACAAGAAAGAGATGCAAGAAAGCTGGCTTGAATCTGGTGAAATAGCCGATGCAGCCATTAAGTATTCGCCTGACAACAAGTTCCAGAGCGCGCTCGACATTTATTTTGGCGGACAATCGGCGAAGGAGCCGGAGCGATTCCTTAGTAAGTCTTGAGTCCAAGCTCCCTGGAGACAGCCACTCGCCGCCATGGCTATGTGGATAATGGATAGTTTCGATGTTGAGGCTCCGGTGCCAGTTTTCGCTTCATCCAAGAGAGATGGCCGCTCGGAACCCGCCCAGGTGGATAACGATGAAGACTACAAAGCTTGGAAATCTGAACTGGAAAAAGCGGAAGAGGCTTTTCAGAATAGTATGTGCCTCTATCAATCTTAAAAGATAGCTGACTGACAGGTTATAGACTACGACCCAGCTCTGCTAGATCCCGCTGATTTCGAGCCGCTGTTCGACGAAGGAGAATTGACTCACGAAATGAAGTAAATACACCCGATTTGTGAAGAATTAGTCGAGTTCTCTTGTTCTTCTGTGAGCTAACCGGATTTCAAGGACTGAATGCATCGAGGCCAGATGGTTCACGACGCTTCAATGTTCGCTACTGTGTCAGGGAGGATTATGTACGGAAACATACGACGGCTACGTCGTCTGCAGCAGCTGTAACGCGACTACAGATGAGCATCCATACAAAAGAGAAGAGTTCCACGACAACTTTACGGATACCAACATGAGCGACTGGAAAGTTTACGGAGGCAAGTTTCAGGTGTCATCTGCCGGCCTCGACGCCGAAGCAGCCACGGAAGGCGAAGCTATTGTCTACAGTCATAAAATGGCAGACTTCATCTTTGAGGCCGATCTCAGCTTCTCCGTCACGGGAGCAAGTGGTAATGCCGGTCTTGTCTTTCGGGCGACGCAACCAGATGATGCCGAGTTGGGACACCGCGTCAGCAATTACTTTGCGGGCGTTAGCCCAAGCAGCGGTCATGTTTTCCTCAATCGCGGGCCTGACAATGTGCAGCTATCCTCTGCCAAGGTTGATATGCAAGTCGGAAAGACAATGCACATCAAGGTGCAGGCGGTCAATGAGACCATCTCGGTGTATGTCGGCGACATGAGCACTCCCAAAATCGTCCAAAAAGACGCCACTTTCGAAGATGGATTCAATGGTGTGCAAGTACATAATACCAGCGCAACATTCTCGAATGTCCAAATGATACCGGTTGTGCGACAGCGGGGCATCCTAGATAGTTGCAGCAGCTTCTATCGGGCGACCGCAGAGGACACTTGTCAGACCATCGCTGCTGAGCATACCGCGATTTCACTGGCACAATTGTAAGTAAAATATCGACTTCACAGGCCAGACAATCTGGAAATATCCTCCTACATAGTCGCTAACCATCTCAATTAGCCACAAGTGGAATCCTGCACTGGGAGACGGTACGTTCCTCGCAGACCTGAATACATGCACGTTACTTTGAGTTTTACACTAACAATTCCCTTTGCAGATTGTGCTGGTCTTAAGACTGACTATTTCTACTGTGTGGCTCAAGAAAGCGCCTTCAGTCTCAAGTCCAAGTACCACAACGACTGCACCGGTGATGTGCACAACGATGTGGTTGTAGGTCACGATGAAGGTCTTTGCATCGATACCGGGTGCGCGGTCGCATCGCTAGACATCGCCAGCACCGGTGGCTGCCCCAACGGACAGGTTCAAATCAGCTACTGGGAAAAGCCTGGCTGCACCGGCAAGTGGTTCGGTTACGGCTACGGGAGCCGCGACACGTGCCGCAGCCTCTGGACGGACGGCTGGAAGTTTGGCGCGCTGCACCTGCGATGCGCCGAACCGCTGTCCGACTGCGAGAACCAGTACAGCTGCAAAGCCGATCCGGAGCCCGCCCGTGGTATCTGCGAGGCGCCGCCCAAGGATCCTCCCGCCGCCTTCACGCTCAAGGCGAAGACCGGGGCCGACTGCGGCGGCAGCGTGCACAAGGAGCTGTCTGTGGCCCGCGACGGCGGCGGTGCCTGCCTGAACACGGGCTGCCACGTTGGCAGCCTGGAAATTGCTGAGCTCGGCGACTGTCCGGACGGAGAGATTCGCATCAGCTACTGGGGCGGGGAGAACTGCGCTAGCTCGTAGTACGGCTACGGCTACGCGAGTAGGAACACCTGCCGCACGCCCTGGTCCGGAGGGCGCATGTTCAAGTCGCTGTGGCTCAGCTGCGCCAAGCAGAGCGACGATTGCGTGAGCAAGAAGGAGTGTACATATGATCCTGAGCCAGCATCAAGCCTTTGCGAGACCATCGGCTAGTCGCCGCGCCGGGAGGGCTGTCCGAATTTTGTAGGGAATTGCTGGTATGATGCGGTGGAAGGTTGCATTGGCCGTTGACGGTGATTTTGTGACGTTAGTGCTATAGATATAACAATGGTTACTGCAACACCCTATTTCGAGTCTGTTAAACGGCCCAAAGCTGTAATGCTTTGTCGTCGCACAAAACAAAATGCAGCGCCAACAACTCAACATCTACACTACGTGCCACGGCAGAGGCGGGCATTGGGGTGTTGTTGGTTACCCCCGCAATTCGCAACGACACACCGAACGTGTTGACTAGTATGATCAAACACCGAGTGTGGAGCTTTTCTTTCGGTGCAAAACAGACCCAGATGTTATTTTTTGTTTTTGCCGGTTGCCTCTCCAAAAGACTAACTGCCAAAGACCGATGTAAAGCTACGGCAGTGTTCAGCTGGCAGAACGTTAAAAGCATACGCCAACTTTCAATATCACTAAGGGTCAAGCAAAAAGCTAAATACGACGGGTATTTTAGCTCATTTTCACCCTACTCTTCTATAACGACATATAGAGACATAGTCAAAGAATAGGTCTCTGTGGGCACCGGCTCGACTCTAGTCTACTCGCCTATAGGGTTGATAGTTTAGTTATCGACCTTATACCTCTAAGATCGGTCGTTTAAGCATTCCACATATTAGCGACTACACTAAGTTTCTTGCTTCTTCGCTCCTCCTCACTGCCTGGGCTTTCCCAGCTTATATTCTCACTCTTCTCCGTTCGGAATCACTCTCCCACTGGATTGGGTGTAGGCTGCTACACTATTCTCCGTTGTCTAAATCCGCGTCCCTTGTCGTAGGTAGTCACAATAAGAGACGCTAGAATATAACGTGTCTGTTTATAGCTCGACATCGTCTTACACAGGGTAATAAGCTGGCATGCTGCGCCCGGTTTGTACACGCCCAAAACGATCACTGCGGCTTGGCTATCCCAGCCTTTTTCTCCCCAGAGGACAAGAACCTGACCCTCCGCAGGTTCAATATTCAAGAAATCCAGGTACAGGATGCAGTTGTTATTGTACATTTTATTGCGCGGGTCTGTACGACCCTCTATGATACAGTGCTAAATAGAGGTTGCCCCTTGGGCTGCTTCACATGTCAATACACCAAGCGTACACGCTCGTCTTCCCGTCCAGCCTTCACATCTACCTCCGTTGGCGGGCGCCACGACCGGCCGGGATGGCCACGGGCTCGGCGGCAGCCTTCTGCTGCTCCTCGGCCAGCCTCTGCATCAGGTAGCCGTCAATCTTCTGCTGGCCGTCCACGACGAGGCCCTTGTCCAGGCGCTGCGCCTCGCCGAGGGCGATCCGCGCGCGCTCCTCGGTCAGCTGCTTCTGGCGACCCTCCGTCATGCGCCACTCGCGCGGGAACTTGGGCTTCGGCTTGCCGGCCTTGTGCGCGCGAAAGTAGTGGCGCGTGTCGAGGGCAACGTCCTCAAAGGTGTCCTTGGGGTCCTTGGCCTCGGTGATGAGCGTGTTGACAAGCTGCTGCAGATACTGCTTGTTCTGCGCCTGATGCTCATAGCGGCCGCAGCTCATCTTGACCACGTCCGTCTTAGGGTCGAGGCGCGCGCCGACCAGCTTGCGCAGCTTGTTGGTCTGCACGTCCGTCAGACCCAGGTCCTGGGGCGCGAACTGCACGACGACCTTGCTCTCGGCGGGGTGGGATTCGCCCATATATGTCGTGTATCGCCATCGCAGGACTTGGTCGGCTTTGGGGGCCTCGAAAGGCTTGGCAAGTTCTGCTCCATGTTAGTGGACAATTCTACATTTCGTCGAGCATCTGCGACGTACTTGAGAGGAGCGGCATCTCCCAGACGGCCAATCTCGTATAGTGTCGCATCTCTCGGACTTCATCCAGCTTATTGTGTGCCATGGACATCATGTCGTCTTCGTTGAACTCGTCGTGCTCTTCGGTGAAGGTGTCCGGGTCGTCCTCGTCGAACCAGAAAGCCTTGCGGTCCGGCTTGCCGCCCGAGTCATCTCTGACCAGCTCATCTGTGAATAGTCTGTCTTCCAGCGCGAAACCCGGCGTGTGGCGCAGCTTGTCGTCGAGGTACGCCTCGATGCTGGTGTGGCCGTTGCGCTTGGCGAGCTCGTCGAGCTGCTGCAGGCCCTCGGGAGTGGCGCGATCCATGAAGGCCTTGTCGAGTTGCTTCAGTTCGACGGGGGGACTGTCGCCGTCATCTTCCTCCCCATCAAAGGATTGCTCGGCGGCGCGCATCGAAGTCGTGCTGAATGCGGCAGTGGCCCTCGTGCCAGCCAGGCGCATCGCAGGGCGGTGGTGGGCCAATTGAGGCACCGCACGCCGGCAGACGACGGCACATAGCCTCGCGACGGCAGGATTGGAAGCCATGTTGACAGTGTCGACTGTGCCAATGGCAATTCCTGTGTGATGTGTTGTTGCGCGTTGCGGAAGAAAAAAGGGCCTTTGTCGAAGCTTCAAAAATTCGGCGGAGCACTTTGGCTGGCAGCCCCTGGTGCACATCCGCTGCCGAAGTTCAGCCTTTCCACGCATGTGGATAAATACCGGCTAACAGCATCGCCCGCGCTAAGCGCCTGCAGCTGTTAAGCCTCAACTTCACTTACACCTTGCATTCAACTTGCTCGCTACAACTCACGTCCAAATAATATATAAAATGGCTGCCGCAAAGGGCACGAAAAGATACTGTCTGGTAACAGTCGGTGCAACCGTTGGCTTCAGAAAACTAACGGCAGCGGTTCTCGAACCTGATTTTTGGTGCCATCTGGCCAGCCACGGCTTCACAGAGCTGCGTGTACAGTGCGGGCCAGATGAAGCCTGGGCGGCAGCCAAGGTCGCGGATCAAAAGCAGGATATTCCCGCATCTTTTTCCATTGAAGTATTTGCGTCGAGGAATAATCTTCTGATGGAAGAGATGATCCTGTGCAAGGCGCATGGCAATGAGCGCTCAAAGGGTCTCATCATTGGCCATGCGGGTGAGTGCTTCGCAAGGACATGCAATACGGAAAGCTAACGCGGCGCCAGGCACGGGCACCATCTTGGATGCATGGAGGCTTGACGTTCCCATGGTCGTCGTGCCAAACACGGATCTGCTAAATGACCACCAAACGGAGATGGCTCAGCATTTGGCCGAAGAGGGCTACGCGACGCAGGCGAAAGCAGAGTATGTGCCCTAAGTAACCCGAGCGAGACTCGACATCTAACCCGTCTCAGGCTTGCCGATCTCAAAGATGCAGTGGATAAGTCAAAGCTGCTCGTGGAAGAAAATAAGAGCCGAAACCCCCCTCACGCCATCTCGTCCAAGGACAAGCCGGCGATGCGTCTATGGGATATTGTTCCGGAGGAGGTGCAAAAGGAGCAGAATCAGCAAATGTCCACCGACTAGAGGATTCGGGCACACGCTTTGATGATCTATTTGCACTTGTGATTCACGAATACACCGATACCCAGAGACGAAGAGTTCTAATTTTCATTGCATTTAAGCTAGCTTATATTTTCTTTGTTCATTTGCTTCGTTAGCTACCAGAATTGACTTGAATGATTTCATGGCAGGTTTTGGACGTCCCAAATCTTGACCGTCGCGTCGTTGCCGGCACTCGCCAGCTTGCCGCCTTCAATCCACGCCACGCCGCTGACGCCGTCCTTGTGGGCGTTGGCCGCCTTGATGCGCTTGCCCTGGTTCTTCTTCTCTAGGCACCAGATGAAGACGTTGGTGTCCAGGCTGCCAGACGCAGCGTAGGCTCCAGTGTCATCCCAGCTGATGCAGGTGACGCGAGCCGTGTGCGCAGACCAGCGGTCGGCAACGACCTCCCAGCTTCCAACCGCGTACACATAGATCTTGCCCACGCTGTTACCCGCAGCCAGGTGGGCACCGTCGTGAGAGAAAGCCAGCGATGAAATAGTGCCCGTCGAGTTGGTCAGGCTCTGGGCTTCTTGCAGCGCACCGCTGGAATCTGTCTTGTAGACCTTGACCGAGTTTTGGTCGGCGCCGACAGCGACGAAACCCTTGGTGGCAGCGATCGCACCAGGCGTGTAGGTGGTCGAAGTCTCTTTAATCAGCTTGCCGTTGCTGTAAGCTGAAACGCCAGAGGTCGTGGCAACATAGACAATACCGTCTGCAGCGGCAACACCTTTTGGTTGGGCAGACAGGGTGACGCTCTCGCCCAGAAATGTCTTGGCAGACTCATCCACTGTTCTTAGCGTGTCATCCCAACCAGCGCTGTAGGCTTTTCCGGATGCACCAACCAGCTGGGCAACTTGGTTGGTGTGAGACTGTCCGTCGACCACGGTTGAAGTACCGCTCTTAAGATCCCAGTGGCAGATGCGACCGTCAAAGCTACCAGTCCACAGCGCCGTGCCCTTGTTGTCTGACGTACGAATCATGCTAGTGATGCCCTTGTCGTGACCCTGGATTACTCTGACGGGCTTATCCTTGCCTTCGTGTAGATATGTGAGCTCGCCGCGCAAGTTCAAGCTAAGGATAAGGCCATCGGTCCGTCCGTGAGGAATCACAACGCCGACCTGCTGGTCACCAACGCTGACGCCGTCGCCAAACTTCCAGGTTTGCGTGACCTTGCCCGACTCCACGTCCCAGAGCCTGACGCTCTGATCCGCGCTCGCCGTGGCAATCTTCTTGCCGTCCTGCGACCAGGACACGGCAAAGATGGACCCGGTGTGCTCGCCCTCGCCAATCTGCCTGCCAGGCTCGCCCGTCTTGCCGTCGTACAGCTGGATGCGCTTGTCCGCGCCGACGGTGACCAGAGTGCTGCCGTCGGGCGAGTAGGCCGCGCCAAAGACGAAGCCCTTGTGCTGGGTGCTCTTGTCGTTGAACTTGTAGGGGGCGCCGTGGTAGAAGACCATGTTGCCGTCGTCGCCGACGGTGGCGGCGCGGAAGGGGCGCTGGCTCTTCATAGCCACGGCGTTGACGGCCTTGCTGTGGCCGATGATCTCGCCGACCGAGTTGCCGCTGTCGGCGGTGATGCAGCGGCCAAACTGCTCGCGGCCGTCGCCGACGGCGATGATGCGCTGCGACTCGCCGTCCCACGCAATGTCGTTGAGGCGGCCGGAGATTATTCCGTACTCCTTGCCCGCATTGTCAACGTTCTCGGGCTCCCAAACGCGGAGCGTGCCCGCGGCGTCACCGCTAGCCACCTTGAAGCCGCTGGGGGAGAAGCGGGCGACGGTCGCGGCGGCGGTGTGACCCGTGTATTCCTTGCAGTCGTCGGGCGAGTCGATGGATCGGACAAAGATGGATTTTCCAGACTATTTCAACCACGTTAGAGCTCATTCGTCTTGGCCTCGCGTCGGTGACGGAGCTATGCGACTGACCGCGTAAGCTATGCGCAAGCCCTTGTTGTCCGTCGACAGCTGGGTGGGCTGGCCGCGGGTGGTGGNCAGGGGCCGCGGCCAGAATCTTTTTAACGGTAATAGCAGGAGAAGCCATCTTGCTGCTTAGTATGTGCGGGCAAGCTGTAGATGTTGAGTTGTGCCTGGGGCGGGTTGTGTTTGGGGAGGCTGAGCTTGGAGGGGCAACGGGTCGCAAGAGGGGCAACCAAATGACGTCGCAGCGCGACAGGTGGTGTAAGTCAAGCAGCGCCCGGCACGCCTATCAGCATGAACGGTGGAAGACGAAGTCAATTGAATTTAAAGGTAGATTATTCAGTATTATTTAACTTCGAAACAAGCCCAAGCTATTTAAATACTGTCATTGTAAAACTGCTGCCTGTAGGCACCAGCTAACTTGGCTCATAGCCTAGCACCAATTAGTCCACTCTGCTCAGATCGGGATATATCCGATTGCGAGCAAGAAAAATTCATATCCACATGGCTTATTGGAAATTCCTTGTCTCTGCTCCTGTAGTTTCGTTTCAAGATTGGGGTTTGCCATCGATGTTCTCAAAAATAAACTCCAATGTTCAACCTAAGCGATCCGCCGGAATGGTGACACCGGCTACCAAAAATCTGATTTGAACAAATGATGTTGTGTCTTTTCCTGAGATAATAAAGTATTCGAATCTGTAGACCTTCTCTCCCCCAAGAAGGTGCTTCATCGAATCGAATCAACGGGCCTTGGTCGTGTTGAGAAACATTGTGGGCACATCCTCGGCTTCCCCTTCATGCAACGCCTCCCAACATGTACCATGCCAATAAGGTCAAGCTGCCGGCGGTAAATAGCATGTAACCCATCATACTCTCAACAGCCACTACAAAGACGCTCGGGTCTTTGTTGACTAGCTGAATATGTACTGAACAATATGCCAGCCAGACTCCAACGGCCAACATTATAATACCGGGGATCCAGAAATACTTCAAATACTTGAGCCACCAGTATTTTGCAGGATCGATCTGTACTTGAGTTTGCCCCTCACCCTCATCGTTCTTCTCGCTTATCATTGCTGGTTTGCGTCGTAGGCGACAGGAATTGCGTTTCTTCGAGTGGCTCTCGTCAAGGACCGGCAGAGGGGAGCGCAGAGATGCGAGGAGAGATGGCTTTCCTGCAGAGTCCTATGTTGACTGGGTGAAAAGTCTCAAATCTTCATCTAACCCGATATAGGATCGATGTAGCGCCCATATATACACTATGATGGCGTGTTACGTCAGGTCGCATGCGCTGCCCGCGCGAGGCTAGCGCCAAGACCCAATCCCGACATGGAAGCCACCCGACGTGCCGCGTTTTCCGATTTATTGCAGAAAATGACTGCAATTGGTGGTTGGCAAAGCTTTCTAGTTGCCACTTTTGTGCCGCTCCCGCGAGACAAGAAGCAGCGGGGATTTCGGATAGCTCCACCGGCAATCACGCGGACATAACTCTCCGATGTTCTCTACCATCTCCTTGCCTGTTCCGGCTATTCAGCATTAGCTGTCGAAAGTGTTCGGTGAGAATATCTATGCTTTCTAATACGAAATCCCCCTCTTCGTCCTTTCGCGCTTGACCTCGAGTTGCCTTGAGCTTGCGAGTCGTTGTTCCAGACACTCCTGGGTCTGGAGCAAGCGTATAGCAAGTAGAAACTGTTTCCATTGCCACATTACAAAGTACAAATGTATCAAAGTATACAATGTCTTCGGGCTCTCGGAGGTGGACAGTTTCGCGTGGTGGTTAGATAATGCAACATGCGCGAAGAACGCCACCTACACCTACATCGCTGCCCTGTCGCCCAGCTCAGGCTCGATTGCTGCTGATAAAGGGTGGTAAGCGCCTCAAGCACATCAAAAATTGGATATCAGCGCTGGATATGTTCACTCATCTGGTTAGAGGCCAAGAAATTAGGATTTTTATGACTTCCCCCAACTTTCGCTCTGTTGATGAGCCGGTTGTTGAAGCTGAGTCTCCTCTCTGCAGTTTGACATCAAGGACGTGTTCTTTTCAGAAATTACCTCTTTCAGTAATTCTCTTTTTAGTAATTGTGAAAGTCATCGGATGGAATAGTTGTATCTAACTGGAAAGCAGACATGGTAGCAGGAAAAGTATAAGTATACCTGCTGTTCCTCCAAGATCAACCAGTCTCAGCAAGCTCGTGAGAAACAAGCGAAGCCAATCATCGTCTCATCTAATCCTTTTCTATCAGGATGCGTCACATTTCTCTCTTCCTTGCTATTCCATTAGCCGTCCATGGCTTTGACCTCAGCTGGTACCTCGGCTCCAACTGTACCGGCGAGGAGCTGTACAATAAGCAGTATAGCGCCGACGGTAACTGCCACGGTATACCGTCCGCGGCCGCCAATGCCCAGTCTGTTGTCGCTTACGCCAATCATGCCGTGAACCATGTGATCTTCTACGGCACGGGCGACTGCACTGGCGAGCCCATCGCAAGCGTGGCCAACACCACGTGCGTGCCCAATCAAAATGCCAGCATCAAGTCTTTCAAGTTTGAGCCGAATAAGAAGAAGCGTTCCGTTTCTGGGGCGGTGGGAAAGCGCGCTCCGGAGCAGCTGGATGCCGAAATTGAAGGGCTCTTTGCTGAGCGTGGCCTGGATCTGCATGCCCGAGACGGTTCTCTCAACAGAACCGAGCTGGGCCCTCCCAAATCGTATGATGTAATGGTGCCTGATATTCTACGTGCAGGCCGACGTCATGGACCGGGACGGCGGCACGGTGCTGACGGTCGGCATGTCCAGGTACACGAGCGACTCGGAGAATGTCGTGCTGCACCGAAACATCTGCAGCGACGAAAAGTTTTCCTTCAATCAGCTTTGCGTCTACTGAGCCACGCGCGCGCGCTGAGGGCATGCGGCGGGAGGATGGGCATATGCCACGACTGATGCGGCGTGTGTGAAGGGTCAGTTACTCAGGGAGGAATTTTGCCATCTATTCTTCGCCTTCTTCGAGCTAGCCACTCCTTGATAGCATCAACATATCAAGTCGCCTGGATAGCATGTATTCCAGCGTATGATTGCGATTTTATAACTAAATAAAATATACAATAAGACAAAAATACTTCTACGGTGTAAATACTTCTACCGTATCAGAACGTTGGCTAGCTGGGTGCGGTCTAGAGGCCCCAAACATTTGAAATAAGAAATACTAAAATATATAAACGCATAAGAAATACAAAATTGATTCAGTGCCTTTCTATATGTCATTTAATTATGCACAAGTGGTACTGCTGTCGTGGAAGCTGACCTTGCACTGGACAGCCTGCGATGTAAGATTGTCCGCCTATGTGTGTGATGAGTACAGCTACACTCCCAGTCCTGCGGCGTCAAAGTTTATAGCATAAAAGTTGGTAATTCCAACCCAAAGTCTCCGCTGCAGATTCGAGCTTTTTCTTCAGCGAGCCTTGGAAAAAGGGGTCGACTCGCTCTACTGTTTCTGCCACGCGGCACGGTCCAACCCGCCCACGTCGAAGCCGCACGGCCGTTAAAAATTTCGCGCTGCGTCACCACCTCCCCAGCTCAACGATCAACAAAAAGTCTCGCACATGCATATTGACAACACAACATTGATGCGTCTTACAAAATTTTGCAATCCATGATACTAATCCTCTTTGTCAATCCAAAGGGAAAAGAAGAAAAGGCAGATGGAGTATGATCTTCAGCGGGCATGCAGCGTCATGCAGGTCCAGGCCGCGCCGGAGAGACATCTTCACCGCAGCACAGTCCCTCCCCGTCGTCATGTTTCGGACTTTTGCAGCCTGGCTGTATACGTAGATTACGTGAACCGGCGCGGCCAAGCATTGCAAAGGACATCACCTCCCCGGCTGCTACGTATTGGACAGGACGGCTGCTGAGCTCTCATCTTCGTCACTTGGTGGCCTAGCTTCGGCCTTTATATAAATTTCAAGCTCCTAGCAATATCATTTCTTAATTTTACTTCCTTCAGCCATGTAGATATCAGATGATGCTCATTTCACAGTGCAATAAGACCTCACGCCACAATCAGGCTTGACCCCAGACGATCGCCGCCGCAATATCTCACGATGTGCCCACGATCGCAGGAGCCTTGGCTTGTCCACCAGACCGCACAAATTCTGTTTCTTGGCCACCGCCCCTGATTTACACTCTGTGAGACATCTTTTGTCCCCGGAGCAGGCTTGCCGTCCGAGTGTCTCGCCTTTGAGCAAAGCTGGAGCCAAATTTCCCGGCCACGCGACCAGGTACAAGAATCAACTTTTCCGTCCATGTATGGATGAGGATCACCAGCCCATCTCGGCCGTTTCTTGCCGGTCGCAGAGGCAATATTGAAAGAAAAAANTATTTGGGTACCTCTGCAAGGAGGACCAAAGAGTTGCAGCACAGGGAATAACTGGCCCGGATTTCCTGGTCGCTGGGTGCATTATGCGACGTAGATCCACCATGCAGGTTGGAGATTAGCACACCACCGGCGTAACAGCCAAGGGAAGCCGTTCTGACTAGCGGGACGACAAGGGAGTGGCCCTCGCAGCAACAGCGGAAGCAAGCAGTACCTCATCAAGGCTAGCTGACTTTTAATTTGGATCTTACTAGTAAGAAAAGCCGCGGCAGGCGATGCACCCAACGCTGGAGGCACTTGCTGCTGTCCGGGGGTGGTGTGCCGTATGAAACACTTGTAAATTAGCTGGCCGGGCGCTAATATAAGCAAAAGCCCACCCTTGCCCGTTGCGATGCTCGATCTGGGCTTTGGTCACGGGCGAGATGCAGCTACTACGCCGATCGCCAGGAACAGGGCGACGGCCTTGTTGCAAGGGCAGATGCCACAACTCCTCGTAAACTGTCGAGAAGGGGCGTTGCAGGTCATTCTGTTTTTATTTGTTCTTATTCGGTTGGTGAGTGCCAAGAGGCTCCAAAAAACAATTTTCTCATTGTGATGTTCAGTCGCCGCGCTGTCCTAGACACACATACACACGCACACCAACGTCGTAGGACAACGACGACACCAAAATGCATGCGCCATAATCAAACTCAAAAAAGCAACTTCAATAACAGGGGTTATGCGGGCTCATGCGCTGACCATTTTCTCCATACGGACTGTTAATAACTGGAAAAAAAAANCAAAAAGAAGCAAATAATGCCACTTTCCCTATTCAATACAGTGGGATTCTCAAAAAGCAAAAAAAAAAAACCACAACAACAATCCGAATTCTGACTGGTGTTAGTCTGGTGGCGGGAAGCCCAGGGCAAGGTTTAGCCTCTTGTAATTTGAGATGAATCAAGGGAAAAAAAAGATGTCTCTCTTTTCTTTCCCAGACCACTCACACACCACCCCCGGACCTAAGCATTAAATTGTTACGAGACGCTTGCTTTTTCTGTTCTCACTGGCCCAATGACCAAACGTCCGCCCGGCCTGAACACAGACACAGCTCACCTCGCCTCACCACGCTCTCTTATAATCTTACTACCCTCCCTTTCGACGTTTGTCTATTCCTCCTCTCTCTTCTTCTTCTCATCCACGCCTTCTTTCAAGACCTTTCGCTCATTCCTCCAGAACATTACATTCTCTTTAATATCCCGTTTCCTGGAAAATCTAATACAAAACCCCGTCAAGATGAAGTTCTTTGCTGCTTTCACCCTCCTCGTCGCCGCCGGCGTTACCGCCCAGGACAAGAACTGCGAGGCCAACTACATTGTCGATCGCTGCCTCAAGACCGAGACCGCCAAGGTAAGCGTCCCAAAACCTCTCTGTCTCAATAGTCAACTTTCTCCTCCCTATACTAACAAAGGAAAAACAGGCTGATGCTTGCGACAAGACAGACTACAACTGTCTCTGCGCCGCCTACCAGGCCGTCGCCACGTACGTCCAACCCCCGCCCCCCAACCATTCTCCCAAGTCATAATCTTCATACTAACGGAGAATCAAGCTGCTACAACAACTGCCCCAACGACGACCGCGCTCCCG
>JANAKD010000469.1:0-18458 GCA_027627215.1 Lecanicillium saksenae | reverse complement strand
GCCATGACGCCGCGGCGAGCGACGCTAAGCCAGCGGCGATTGCGATCCAGCTTCGCGGTGCCATGATTTCGCAGAGCAGCGCTTGGGTGTTTTTGGGATGAGGAAATTAACAATGCGAAAGGAGTAGATGCAAGCTCACTCGGTGGCGACAATGCCTCAAGAAAATATGAAAACCGCGAGTCACAAGAGATGATCGGTGGGGACACAACCTGATCATCTCCGCTCAAGCTGGAAGCCGTTTTCCGGTAGCGCGGTGGTGGCCGCGTAATGCACCATCCAGGACTGCCGTTGCATCCAGATCCGTGTGGATTGGCGATGCAGGGTCCCTGGGGGAGTGGAATGCCAACCCTACAGTTGCTCAAACTTTCGCCAAATGCGCTCCCAAGGGCGGTAGATAATTCTGGCTTCTGATGATGAAAGTGACTATTCTATAATATCGATTCTGTTAATAAAGCCCTTTTTTTTTGCTCCATGGGTAGGGTTTCAAGCCTCCTGCATGAGGGCCATCATAGAACTCCTCAGGCGCCAATCGCACACCGTATCTCTGAGAGTGAAGCAGGAATAGTAAAATACGCAATAAGGTGACTTAGTTTATTCTTGCTTCAAAGATATGCGTTGAAGACTGACTACGTTGATTTCGCCTTCCACTCTTTAATTCCAGCGCTTGGGAGATGAGAGTTCTGAATTCTCCTACAATGGCGCGCGCCACTTCACAGCAACGCACCCACGGGTACTTGGGCAGGGTTCTAGACCAAATTTCCTTCACTTGACAAAGGCCGATGCTGCAAATCTAGGCCCGCACGTACTTGGGCCGAATATCCCTACACAGCGCACGGCATTAGCTCTGGTTGCAAATCAAGTGAGGTGGTTTCAAGGATTTGAAAGGACTATACGATACCTGGTTGGGACGCAAAAATCACAGACCTTGTGCTCGCAGATTTTGCCCGAGTCATCAAAGCAACATATCTGCTGATCATTTGGCCCTGTACCGCAGTGGCAGCAGCGCCATTTCCACCCATATTTGCAAAAGTAACAGCGCTCCAAATTACAGGGTTCGGAGCTTATGCCTTCGGGCTCTTTCCAAGATGTATTGCCACAGGTATACCGCTGTTTCGTATAGTGGTTGCTCACAGCCATATGGCAGTAGCTCGTCTCCTTTATTGTATCAACACCGCAGCGGTGCTTTTGAATGATGAGCTTGCACATGAAACTGGTACTGCTGAGCCAGCTGACCGCAGATAAAATCGTGGCACAGCCTGTGTAGTGACCTCGGTGCAAGCTTTCGCTCAGCGTATGGCCTTTTCACCGTCGCCTCTCATAACCGAAGCCTTTCAAAGAGGGTAAGTATTCGTCTTCTGTAGAATGGAATAGGAAGAAGGCTGATGTTTGCTAAGCGGCACGTCCTCGTGGCACGCCCTACCAACTCGTATAGGTATGTAACCTGAGCACGCGGAAACTTGCTGGGTGTCTGCGATTAACTAATTCAGTCCCTTGCGTCACCGTGACCTGCCACCCCCCTAGGACTTGCTATTTTATGAGCGACAATTTTGCATGTGCAGTTGAGGTGGTACAAATAACAATCCACGTTGGACCTGATAGTCGCGGCGGTGGGCAGCCATGCTGCTGTCAGCCTCGGGCATCACTGAATGTGCCCGATCATGCAGACGCCTCGAGAAATAACGCCCGCTGAGAACCTCACCTCTTATGGGTGTACCATTCAAAATAAAGAGACTTCTCAATTGTTTCGGGAAATACACCACATTCCGTACGTTACCAAGGAACTGATACTACACTGTCGAAGCTGCTTCTGTGCAAGTGCATTTGCTCTGTCATGTCGAATAATGGAGACAAATCAACGATCAACCTCTTATATTATTATGATGGTACACTTAGGGTTAATAAAATAATACCGAAAAACAAAAAACAATATTCGGTTACTTTAATATTTCTTATATATTCTATTATTTTAATATTTCTTATATATCCTATTATTTTAATATTTCTTATATATTCTATTATTTTAATCTTCCTTGTATCCTTAAATCTTCCAGTATTTCATATATATTTCATTGTGTGAAAGCTGGCTGATGCCCAATGGCAACCATTACTTGTTGCTGATTCCTAGCACCAAATATGCAATGATTATCAGCAGTGCGCACGTACTGATAAAATTTAAATATTATCTCACAGCCTTGTTTGCCATTGAGAATTCCGTCAAGACAGTGCCTGCATCTTGCTCAGATGCACCCAGGTTCGAAATGGTGGGTCTGCCAGTTATAGCCGGCTGGCAACCACATAACCGAGTGAGCATGCCAATGAGCCAAGTTCACTTTCTTACCACTCATCAATTGAGAACCTGTTACACACACGCCAATTAAAACTGCATAACAATCGAATCGACTCCAATCTCGCCTTTTTTTTGCACTCATCTCCAATATGCCGCGAGCCTTGACACTAAACGCGGGTGAAGGCGGCCGTCCTGGCAAAGTCTACTATCCGTACGTTACCGAGGCTTTGGTCAAATGCAGCTCTGGCAGATACTGACACTCCTTTGCCATAGTCTCCAAGTAAAGCAAGTACAAAAGCCGAAGCCAGGCCCGAATGAGGTTTTGGTACGGCTGAAGGCGGCAGCGCTCAACCATCGGGATCTGTGGGCGCGGCGGCACTTGTACCCAGCGCTGTCGCTAGAAAACCCCTTGCTGGCTGATGGTGCTGGCGTCGTCATCGAGGCTGGGTCTGATGTGAAACGTACCGAGCTGCTGAACCAAGCAGTCATCTTGGCCCCCATGCGCGGTTGGGAGAGCGACCCTGTGGCACCCGAGGACCCGTTTCGATTCGCTGTCATTGGCGCGACCCTCCTCACCGAGGATGGCACTGGGCAGGACTATCTCGCAGTGCACGAAGATGAGGTGGAGCTTGCGCCTAAGCATCTAAGCCCGTCAGAGTGTGCAGCTCTCCCGCTTTGTGGACTCACTGGCTGGCGCGCTCTCGTGTCCAAGGCTGGCGTGACGGGCCCTGGAAAGAATGTGCTTGTGACTGGCATTGGTGGTGGCGTGGCTCTCCAGGTTTTGCAATTTGCTGTAGCATTTGGGAGTAATGTATATGTCACATCCGGTGACCGAGTTAAAATCGATAAAGCCATCTCGATGGGCGCTCGAGCAGGTGTCAGTTATAAGGACGACGGCTGGGGATCTGCCTTGTTGGAGCTGCTTCCTGACGAACGCCCATATCTGGATGCTGTCATCGACGGCGCTGGCGGAAATTTGATCGCGCAAGTGGCACCCATCATGCGCGCGGGTGGTGTCATCTCGCAATACGGCATGACGGTCGGCAATAAGATGGACTGGCACATGAGGGCCGTGCTTACTAACCTCGAGCTCAAGGGTACGACCATGGGCTCTAGGAGAGAATTCCGCGACATGGTTGCTTTTGTCCATAAGCATCAGATTAAACCAATTGTCAGCAAAGTGGTGCGAGGACTGAGCGATCTCGAGGCCATCGAGACGCTGTTCGTCGAAATGCAGGCAGGACGGCAGTTTGGCAAGCTTGTGATCGAGATTGACGACGAGCCCAAAGCTCAATTGTGAAATATCATACATTTATATTATTATTACGCACCCGGTACCATGTTTCATCAGCATCTCAATAAATTCTACATCTTATCCCAGATTCAGGTCCCAAGTCTTGTTCAATAATGTGACAAAATACATTCTTGTCCTTATATATCTTAGCTGAAGGGTATTACTTCATTCTCAATGACTAGTTCTAGGTCTTAATACCAGAGTCATAATACCCGTCCAGAAATCTAGAGAACCATTGCTGCAGTCGTCTCGACCCGGGGCCATCCTGCTGATGCGTTATACCTTCAAGAACAACTGTATCATGCGCCTCCCTATGTCCAATATCAACCACAACATCTACCTCCGGACAATGCTCCTTCAGAAGCTGTATTAGCTCCTCACTGTGATTTGCCAACACTTCGTATTCACCATATGTGACGAAAATGTGCTGGAAGATATCACCCAATCCCTCCCACTTGCCGGGTGTCGCGTCCAAGGGAGTACCCCACCAATACTTCGTCTCCAACTCGGGCATAACATTCGTGGTTCCTGCAACCTGAGATTGAAGATGCTCCACGCGTGGTCCGCTGGGCGAAAGATCACAGTTGAGATATTTATGAAAAGACGGTAACCGAGGAGCTCGGTGGGTTAACCAAGCCGACACGAGAAAAATGGCAGCGAACCGTCCGTCGAGGCTGAGCAAAGGGACTTCGGGGTTAGGATGCTTAATATGCATCAGGAGTTGCATTGTAAGACTGCCACCCGCCGAGTCTCCGCCAACTATGATGTCTTCCGGAGAGAACCCTTGATCGAGGATAGCCTGAAGGCCCAGTGTCGCTTGCCTGAGGTGATTCGGATATATGGCGTCCGGAGAGAGAGTGTACTCGAGAATTGCACAGGCGATATCAATACCTGCCGCAGCGCTGGGCTTTATGTAGAGGTCCCAACACCAGCGGAGATGGCCTGGAGACAGCGGAACGATAAACCCGCCGCCATGAAGAAAATACACGATTTTAGTGGCCTTTTGGCGATTTCCAAGCCAGAGTAGAGCGCTATTGGACGTATCGAGAGGTTCGATTTCTGGGGTGAAAGAAACTCCGAGAGAGCCCTCGGGATATTTCTCAGCCTGGCAGCGTACAAAATTCTGGTACCTTTGTCGGGTTGACGGGACCACGTGCTGCAGTTGCCGCGGCGAGAGTGTTGTAAACCCAGCTCTGACATAACCACAAGCTATGGCATTGCGTATGCTCATGCGCCAAACGACTGCGTGAATTACGGCACGAAGAATGTAGAATGCCAAGCGCGGCGGTACTGGAACTGTTAGCCGGCTACTCTGCTTCAAGGTTCGTTTCGCAGCGCAGGGTACTTACACACTAGGACAGCTTTTATTAATAGACTCGCTCTCTCCTGGATAGTCAATAACATGGTCTCAATAGTTTAAATTGGTTGATGAGTGATAAGAAAACGAGAAAAGCAATGTTGGTTCATGGACGCACGCAATATTTGTGGAAGTTGCTGGCTGCTTGGGCTTTATTATCACTTTGGCAACATCGAGGTCATGGGATCCACACCGCCACGACTTAGCGTAGGTAATCGAAGTACTTCATAGCTCTTCAGAGGAGTAATGCGGAGGCGGGGGTCGCAAATCTGGCCGAATAACCGAAGCAGTTCCTCCTGCACACAGTATGCATATTGAATGCGCCGGACGCACTGAGCAAATTTCTGCTTTCTATTGGTTAGCCATAGGCTTCCTAGATCTATAATACCTCGATCTCCACGCTGCTGAGCCTACGCTGAACTGATGCGGTTCTGCGACAGGCTGCGGGACGTACCGCCCAACAGCCTCGGTGTTGTAACCCCGCTGTAGTGGGCAGAAGGCACAAGCACATTGCCATGTCTCCGACGAGTTAGCTGTTCAACATTTGCTTCGATAGAAATTTATATGTAACTATCAGACGAAATTTATCACTAATACTACCGTTAAAAGAATCTAGCAATTACAATACGAAACTCAGGCGTATGTGCAGATGCGAGTGTGAGCGTGCTCTTGGAGTCCGCTCAAAGTCTGGTTCTTGTCCAGCTACGCTGCAGTTTGGCTACAAGTTTGGATAGGCCTGATGATGTTACCCGCCTCATCTCTGTTTCATTATTCGGCCGTGCTTACTGTTGCGTACGTTGGCAGGGTTAAGCAGACGAGGAAGATTCGTCGCCGGTTCCTGTAGAGAGGAAGGGAGCTCTCTTATTACGATAGCCCGCGTGTGTGTTCTGACAGCCCGTTCACGTATGTGAGCTAAATCAAATGCAGTTAGCGACACATGCTTGATGCTTGGAGGTAGGGAGGAATAGCATGCGCGGGAGTCCCTGCATGTGTCGCAGCGCCCCATTTCCAGTAGCCTAACCAGTTACGCTGCAACCCCAATTATAGGCCACAATGAGCTGTCTTTGGCGTGAATTGTACTCAGATGAGCGCACTAATGCTCAGCACGTCCGCAGCATCCTAGACAAGAAAAAGAAAAGTTGGGGGAAAATGGCGCACGGAAAAAGTGACACGTAGCTGGGCCACTCCTAAACTTTAGCAGAACATTTAATAGTGCGGCCGCATCAGTGGGGTGCCTACGTGCTTCGATGATGCGATTCCGTCAGCACCTCGCCTCTCTCACGTCTCTACCTTGCTTCTCTGGAGCTCATGATAAAGATTGATCTTCATTCGTTATTCAGCAAAAGAAGGGCCGGCTGGCCGCTCAAATAATCTTTTCAAAATGGGGGTTTTAATTGATTCGCGCTCCATTTTGGACGCGCACACTGCCGTGGATGGTCAGAGGTCGGAAAACACGACCGTCTCAAACCATAAGTCGACTTCCAGGGATGGCATCCATACAGATGAGAAGAGAAGCCATGGGCTTGATATTTCTACAGCCGCGAACGCTCAGCGGCAGGCATCGCCATTGGAGATCGTGGACAGATATATTGATGAGCCTCGCCCGCTAAAAGTCGCCGTCATTGGCGGTGGCCTCGCGGGCATCCTAGCTGGCATACTTTTGCCAGCCAAGGTTCCTGGTATTCAACTAACAATTTACGAAAAGAACGAAGACCTTGTAAGCTGATTCGAGCATTCATGTCACTGCATGAGCTAATTACAACAAGGGCGGTACTTGGCTGGAGAATATATATCCTGGTGTCCGGTGTGACATTCCATCCCACGTTTACCAGTCGACTTTTGAACCAAAAAAGGACTGGACCGATGAATTTGCTCCTGGAAATGAGATCCGTGATTATTGGCAGTCGGTTGCTAAAAAGTACAACGTGTACCAATTCGCAAAGTTCGAGCACCTGGTGGAGAATGCGGCATGGGATTCGGACACGGCCAAATGGCGCATCACGGTTAAAAATTTGAAGAAGGATGAAACAGACGCAGAGGAGTATGATTTCGTTCTTACTTGCATTGGACGTTTCAACGATTGGAAATTGCCCACATATCCAGGCATCAATGATTTCAAAGGAACATTAAGGCACACTTCGAACTGGGATGCCTCATTCGAACCAGAGGGCAAGAAGATTGCTGTCATTGGAAACGGCGCGAGCGGGATCCAGGTAGTTGCTACTCTTCAAAAGACAGTAGCTCGCCTGGATCACTACGCCAGAAATAAAACATGGATTGCGACATCATGGGCAGGAGACGAAAGAACGGCCGGGCCTCAGCCGATCCCAAAAGAAGTTCAGGATACCTTCCAGGATTCGACGGCATACACGAGCTACAGGAAAAAGACGGAGGATAAATACTGGCGAGGTTTCCCAGCTGTCCTCCGTGGCAACGCCAAAAATGTGAACCTCAGAACCAATTTCATCGAAGTAATGCGGAAGAGGCTGTCGAAAAAGCCGGAGCTGATTGAGCACATGGTTCCAGACTTTTCGCCCAATTGTCGACGTCTTACACCGGGTCCTGGCTACCTTGAGGCAATTACTGAAGACAATGTCAACTATATTCAAACACCGATTCGCAAAATCACAGCAACGGGCATTGAAACTCAGGATGGCGTCCATAGAGAGGTTGACGCGATTTTTTGTGCCACTGGATCAGGGAGCGACTTGGTCCCTGGATTCCCCATCAAAGCGAACGGGAAATCTCTCGCTGATATATGGGCTCCTGATGGAGAGAAAGGTTATCCCTATACATACCTCGGCATCGCAACGCCCGGATTTCCCAATATTCTGTTCGTTCATGGGCCCTACGGCACTGGTCCGTCCGGCACTGTGCCTCAGAGCGT
Source organism: Lecanicillium saksenae (assembly GCA_027627215.1). NCBI lineage: Eukaryota > Fungi > Ascomycota > Sordariomycetes > Hypocreales > Cordycipitaceae > Corniculantispora > Corniculantispora saksenae. The sequence goes on along the minus strand of JANAKD010000469.1, from coordinate 10,633 downwards.
TGAGAGCCAGCTCGCTTATGTCGCCAAGCTGCTCCGGAAGGTTTCTCGGGAAGGAATTAAATCTATTGATGTGGACGTCAAAGCTGCTGATGACTTTAATGAGTTTTCTGACGCCTTCTTCAAAACCACGGTTTTCTCCGACAACTGCAGCTCGTGGTATAACGGTGGAAAACCAGGTGGCAGAGTACACGGCATATGGCCCGGTAGTGCTGCTCATCTAACAGTTGTGAGACGGGAGCCTCGCTGGGAGGATTGGAATTACAAATATTTGTCTGGTTCAGGAAATCGGTTCCATTGGTACTTGGGCAATGGGTCTACAGCACGCGAGGCAAACCCTGAGGCCGACATTACCTCGTATTTGCGGAATCCAGAGGATATTGATTTGAAGGATTTACATGAAAGCTGGTGGAGCATCCCATAGGTTCAAACTGGCTGTCAACTTTCACAGACAAGTATCACGGAGCGGGGGCACGCATGCCCAGTCATTTGCTCACGGTCATGCTTTTTGCCGAGATTGTGGAAGTCTTGGGGCTTCGTGAAATAGTCCGATTTCTTGACAGGCAGGCCAAATATCCCGTTTCACTCAGTTGGACAAATTCTGGAAAAGAGATGCGAGAGATGAGCGGCATAGAACGCACGAAGGCTTGAATATAGAACAATGGATATTGTACCACAATTAACAGTCACAGACTCTGTTGAGAATTTTGCCTTCGTATTAAAGAATTTCCTCTCTTCGCACTTGTGTATGCTGTCTGTAGCGTTGGGTGGCTGGCATACTGCTCGCCACAAAAGCTTGCTAGGACGCCTCCGAAGTTACATGTCGTCGCTCGAGACGACCACTGGGCAGTATCATTTCCATGCTATAAACTACCTGACTTTTGCCCTTTTATCAGTTAAAAGTTATTTCCACTACATCGCATTCCCCCACAAACCGCCGAGATTGCCGACAAGCACCTCACATGAAGATCTAATCTAGACGGTCCTTCCTCAGCCTAATCACACGATGTTCGAAGCTCTTTCTCTTCACCTTACGCGTACATTTTTTTGCCTTCCTCTCGCGTTTTATCCGCGTCTAAATTCGGAGAAATTGATCCTCGCAGTTGCAGCTCACCTGTGTCTTTCTAGCTGGCCTATGACCTTCCTTCAATCAGTTGTCATATCAGCTACCGGCCTCGTCGCCTATTCTGTAATGTTTACCTTGGGGTTACCTTTTTCAACAAGCCGAGGTGGGATGAGAGCATTGTTCTTCAGCATTGCCTTCGATGACTTCCGGCTGGCAGGCAATAGTGAAGGCGTAAGTGACTCGCCCGGCTCGGCGGATACGGGGATTGCATGGATGGTGATGACAATTGTGGATTTTCTGTTTGCTGCAGCTATCGAGGGTCACAGCCTCATCGAGATACTTGGACTATGTTTGATTGCTCCTTTCCTCTTCATATTTTTGATGCCACTACGCAAAACCAGCACGGAGGCAAGGGTTCCTGGCGACGCTGATTGGATTGAATGGGCCTTTGGGGTCTTGGAGATGGCATGGGACTATTGATGCCCTGTAAGTACCGCCAATTGATCCACCTGAGTTTGGGGAGCTGGTTAAATTTAATACAAATCATACAGTTGAACATTTGACTAAGCTACAACTGGCTCATTGGACCTGTTTCGGATGGTTTGGGACAATGGAAGAACAACGAAGCGCTAATCGATCCAAGTTGACGGGGGGTAGTTTTGGGGTGCGCAGAGAATACGCTGAGGGCGAAAGTAAAATGACATTTACGGCCTGAACTTGACAGTTTCTAATATGTGGCGTCGAATTCAATTGATAAGCTCTTCCGTCATCCTCAATTCGCTGGTGTATGTTGTTTCGCTTCCCTGAAATGGCGTGCTCGGGCTTTGCAGAATGGCGGAGTCGTCCAATCAACCTACGAACGGGAATACACCGCAGGCCAGTGCGTTTATTTACTCGCACCTCTATTTTACTATAGCACCTATGAAATTCTCATCTTATATTTATTTGCAGCTACAAACGTAACGTTTCGTCCACTCTGGCAATTTCGCGCTTTTGGTGCCACTGCTACGGCTTATCAATCGCAAAATGGCGTCTACTTCCGTTTCAGGTTTGTAAATAGTCAGTCACAGCAGCCAGGTGGCTGCATATCTCTGAGTCTAACTCGTTTAAATCAGTGAAATGGTATCGGTCGACTTTTTATAACATCACAGTCCTTGGTTTCTGCAATTTTACTGCCCCGGGTATATGGGGTGCAATGAACTCCCTTGGTGCAGGTGGTGCTCAAAAGCCATACCTTGTCAATACTGCCAATGCATTGACATTCTGCCTCATGGTCGTATCTTGTTTGTTTTCAAGTGCGTTGGTGCGTTTGATAGGAATCAAAGGGGCCTTGCTTTTCGGCACGTAAGTACATCTCGTGTAATCGATAGGATCAGGTTTAGCTGACAAATGCGTCGCAGTCTAGGATACGCACCTTACGCCGCTGGCTTATACACAAATAATCGATTTGGTACAGAATGGCTCACTATTTTTGGTGCTGCTCTGTGTGGCATCTCTGCCGGCGTCTTTTGGATGGCAGAAGCGGCTATTGCTATCGCGTATCCAGAGTCCTGGAACAAGGGTAAGGCGATAGGATATTGGCTGACATATCGTGTAAGTGGCCAAATACTTGGCGGCGCCATAAATTTGGGCTTAAATGCTTCACGTAATGAGGCTGGCAAGGTGTCATACAATGTGTACCTCGTCTTCATCGCACTTCAATGCCTTGCACCAGTCGTTGCCCTTCTGTTGACACCACCAGAGAAGTTGCAGCGCCAAGATCTCAAGAAGGTAGAGCTCGCTATATTCAACCACCCTTGGTATGAAATCATGGCTACGATTTCGTTGTTCTTCTCGCGAAACTTCTTATTATTGGTGCTGCTCATTGGGCAGGCTGTCTACGCCGAGGCGGTATTTTTTACCTATCTTTCACGTGAGTGCATTGCTTTTCACTTCTTCCCCTTTCGAATTTTGCTAAATCAAAGATATCTCAGTATGGTTTTCGGTCCGCTCCCGCGCGCTGGGGTCTTTTTTATCAGGTATTGTGGCCGCACTCGGAGGCAATCTTCTGGGAGTAAGTTGTTCCGGAAATTCAGATTCGAGGCACTTATTCATATAATGGATCAACAGCATTGGCTCGATAAAACAAGTATTCCGCTTAAAATAAGGATCAGATTGACTTTCTGGACGCTTATGACTTTGCAAGGCGCATGGTGGACTTGGGCGACGGTGCTGTCCACGCGATATCATCGCACACAGCCCACATACGACTGGACCAGCACTGGCTTTGGATCCGGCTTTGCCGTCTACATTTTTCTATTACTTGGGTTTCAGCTAAACTACATGTTTTTGTAAGTATTTTAACCAGATCTGGGTATTCAAGTTCATTAATGCTCTAATACTAGGTATTTCATCATCCAAAATTTGGCTGGGTCCGAGGAGCAAGTTATCCGCTACTCTGCATTGCTCAGGGGCACCGAGTCCGCCTGGCAAGCTGTAAGTTATGGCTTAGGTTCCATCGGTTTAATGGCGCAAGTGGGAAATATTTATTTAAATTTTTGTCTTTGGGCAGCCGCAATTATTCCAGCGTGGCTTGTACTACGTCGTATCGGAGTCAAAGTCTCTACCCATGTTGAAGATTCTGAACGAAGCCAAGGCGAGTCAAACGATATTAAAGACTTATCTAGATGATTATGTTATTTCTTTTTCGTATTATATTAATTTTTAGATATTTATTACGTTGATACTACTCGTTGTTTGGTTCTTTTTATCGACAAAACCGACGGAGTGGTTGTTAAATTTCAGACCCGTGACGCCCTCATGAGAAGCTCTTAGGAGAAAGTGATCGCATATTGCTAAGACTTCTATGTGCAATCATTTTTGCTGCCCTGAGTCCGCGATCGGTGTATTGCTAAGCAATGTGTTAGGATAAGGCCTTGTCTGTGATCTTCGTAAGCCGCTGTCAAAATTGCGCCATCCCAACCACAGTGCTCGAAGGTTACCTAACGGGCAGAGATCCAGCTACATTCTGTTGATAATACCTACTCCACATTCGTGTATTTTTATTGGAAAAAGATTTCGTTTGAAACGCACCTTCCTTGTCTACGCACGTGCGTCATATTTCTATTATCACGTCATTGGACCAGATAGTTGTATATCTGTTCCCAGGTGCCAGGCACTGTATCAAAGTAGTAGTCAAGCTTCTTGGGGTTTCACAAGCACTCTGTCATTGGATCAATTTGGTTTTATTTTGACAGACACCGGATGCAAGCTGAATATGGCCGATCAAACTCCAGTTCACGGCAAAAAGTCCCTCATATTGAATGCCTTCGTGATGATGTGTAAGATTCCATTTCCAACGCCCTAACAACACTATCTAATATTCATTCAGGCAGCGGGCATCAATCTCCGGGTCTATGGCGCCACCCAGATGATAATTCACATAAGTTTGATGAAACAAGTCACTGGGTTGAGCTGGCCAAGCTACTTGAGGCGGCTAAATTCCACGGCATCTTCATCGCCGATGTCTTGGGTATGGCGTCCTTTTTGGCAAGTGAGGAATATATTGCTAGTTGCTAATAGAAACAGGCGGATATGATGTTTTTCAAAATTCGTTGGCCCCGGCAATTGTCTCCGGTGCCCAGTGGCCGGTCACAGAGCCACTCGCAGTTGTTCCGGCGATGGCGGCTGCCACAACAAGCATCGGCTTCGGTGTGACTATTTCAACTACGTATGAGCAGCCGTATCATCTGGCTAGAAGAATTTCAACCATTGATCATTTGACCAATGGCCGGTACGTACGCTGCTGGCTTTTTTATATTGATTTCCAACTAATTATCTGCGAAGGCTGGGTTGGAACGTGAGTCCGCCATATCGTTTTGTTGGTGATGTACTCACACATCAGTAGATTGTAACGAGCTATCTGGACTCGGCCGCCAAGAATCTTGGGCGCAGCCAGCAACTGCCCGTAAGATACTTGTGTTCATGCTAAGTTGGTGGATGAAACTAACAGCTGCAGCATGATGAGCGCTATGCTCAAGCGGAAGAATACATGCGCGTAATGTACAAGTTATTCCAAGCTTCCTGGCGAGATGACGCTGTGAAACTAGATCGCGATCGCGGCACCTATACAGATCCAGCTCTTGTTCGTGAGATTAACCACGAGGGAAAATATTTTACCGTCCCTGGTCCACATATTGTCCATCCCAGTCCGCAGCGAACACCGTTGCTATTGCAAGCCGGTGCCTCAAAATCGGGCAAGCTCTTTGCTGCTCAGCATGCAGAAGCAATATTTACTTCTGCTCACGCTCCTGCAGCATGTAAGAAGAATATAGCCGAGATACGGCAAACCGCGAAAGACGTCTTTGGTAGAGATCCCAGAAGCATTAAAGTTCTCGCTCTTGTCACGCCTATTCTGGGCAAAACCGAGGCTGAAGCACGTGCCAAATACGAAGATTACAAGCAATATGCGTCTCTCGATGGCGCGTTGTCGCTCTTTGGCGGCTGGACGGGCATTGACCTCAGTGGTTACGGTGACGATGAAGAGCTGCGTGAAGTGGAAAGCAATGCCGTGAGGTGAGCTTGTACCTCTGGAAGTATTGGCATCAAATTTGAATCCTAACTGATACTCCCAGATCTACTGTTGAGGCTTATGCAAGATTCTCGCCGGCAAACTCAAAATGGACGAAGCACACCGTGGCTGAACATGTCAGTCTTGGCGGCAATGGGCCACTGTTCGTGGGGACACCGGCACAAATCGCAGACAGTCTTGAACTGTGGGTTCAGGAAGCTGATGTTGACGGTTTCAATTTGGTAAGTTTAATGTCTTCAAAGCTTTTGGGCGCTCAAGCTAATCAACCCTGGCAGGCGTATGCAGTGTTCCCGCAAACCTTCAGGGACATTATTGACCTATTGCTGCCGGAGCTCAGAAGACGTGGCCTATTTTGGGAGGACTACGCGGTACCAAGTGGCACATATCGCGAAAACTTTTACGAAATACCTGGCCAAAATTATCCGAGATCGGACCACGTTTCCTCGAAGTATCATTGGAGGGCTGGGCAGACAGCAGCTGACAGCAGCTTTCCCGAATAGAGGAGACTCGTCGTGTGTGCTCATGTTTGTCGCTACAACAAGGTTCAGCCAATACATTACTAGATTTATTTCCTCTAATTTCGCTCGATAACTAATCAACAACGCTTGGCGACCAAAATGGCCGCGGTATCATGAGCGTCTACATCGGCGGAATAGCTGCCAAGGCAACCCAGGTCTTTTCCAGTCCAAACATCCGTCACTTGGTACTTTCCGCCGTGCAGACCCTGGATCTCGCTCCAGGTAGCCGTTTTTGTCACTTTATCATCCTTGACATTCATCATCAGCACAAGGTGCCCGTTCTTCGACGGTCCAGCCCAGAACTCAGCGGGGTTAGCAGGATCATAAGTCCACTGTGGGTTAATGCCCCATTTGTATGGTTGCGCTGGCTCGCCGTACTTGTCATCCTGGTTAAATGCCAGTAAATACTTGTTCTTAAGAACATCAACGTCCGCTTGTGTCATATTTTTGACATTGGAGCCGATCAGGAGGGGCGATTTCATGGCAGCCCAGAGAGCAAAATGCGTGCGTGTTTCGGCGGGGGAGATTCCATTTCCGACTTCAAGCATGTCTGCGTCATTGTGTCCATAGAAATTTGTCGAGTGCATCTTGAAGGAATTTTGGTTGATGATGGACTTGATGCTATTCCAGTTGCTGTCAATGTCGCCGCTCATTCTCCAGCTCGCGGCCAGGTCCTTGCCCCAAGAGAAAACATCAGCAGTGCCCCAAATACACATGCTGTAGACAATCTCGCGCTTTTGCTTGGCAAGGGCATCACGCATGCGGGTGAATCTTTCGTAAGATTTAGACTTTCGCCAATCGTAACCCGAAGGTGCAAGGCGAGGTTCATCTTTGGAGTTGCAAGTCCCGTTGGTGCCGACATGAGTCGAGGCTGGGTCACAAGCGACATATTGATCTTGCCAATTGGAGGGGACGTTGCAGTTGTCGTACTTCAAATAGTCGATCCCCCATGATGCCCAATCGGCAGCGTCAATGTCCTCATGCTCCAAGCTGGCGGGATAGCCGGCACATGTCTCTGTTCCAGCAGCTACACTTTGTTAGCAGTTATGTAATACTTCATTACTCATGGTTTCATTCCACTCACTGCTGTAGATTCCAATCTTTAGTTTCATGTCATGAATTTTCTTGGCGAGCCCGTCAATACCGTCCGGAAACTTGTCTTTGTTGACGGCAATGTGCCCATCCACTCTACCGCTCTTCACCGCCCAGCAATCGTCAACTGCAATGCATAATTAGACACTGTTAATTCGGAAGGCATTCATTCTGCACGTACTGTTGACATAGTTATATCCCGCATCACGTAGACCACGATCAACAATAGCCTGGGCAGCTTCGAGGAATTGATTGGCGTTGATGTCACAGTGGTATGCGTTCCACGAATTCCATCCAAGTGTTGGTAATTTACTCTACAATATATGATTAGCCATGGTAGTATGTTATCTGTGTTGAGCTAGACCTACTGCTTGGCCTTTGCTCATCACGTAAGCCTGGGAAAGAGATGCAGCGGCGAGCGCAGTTGCAGTTAGGCTGTTTGCCCATGAGCGATGATTTGGGGTGCAGCTTCTCATTTTGAACACTGAATTGAACTTGTAAGACGAGTATGATGCAGATCACCCCTGGCTGCGATTGAGGCTATCCTGCTGGCTTTATACTTGATGTGACCGTGGATAATTGACCCGAGCCCGAGCGAACAAGCAAGCTATCTTGCGCGGGGATATTCCCTGTCGGAGAAAATCCAGTTATTCAGAGAGTCTAGCCTGGATAGCATCGCCCATTATACCGACGGGTCCGGCCGTGATCGACAACCCCGCGCAGACAGCGTTGTATTCTGAACGCGGGGGGCGAGGCTATGACAGCTCGGACTGGCTAAGGATTCGGAATCATGCTGACGGGTTACCTGGCGGGCAATAGTGCCATGCATCGCCCACTAGACATTGGACAGGCCGATTTAACATATTTCCCTCTCTCTTCCTTTGTCTATTTCAGCCGCTTGCTCCTCTGCGCATCTCGCACGAAACTGAGGGAGCCTGCAAGGGTAGCAAGGGTCAGAACACAACGGCAGAGGCGATGAAGAAACATGTGAGCAGAATCCCTCAATTTTATTCGCCCAGGATGATTTTGGACTAAAACTCGACTAGGAAAGCGATATCATCGCCCGATGTGACGGTGACAGATCAGGACCGCTTTTTGCAAAGCGGCATCACAATGATTTGTGTCTGACGTTTTTGCATTTCTACATTTTATTTTCTCAATGCTCCCCACTAACGTCAATCACTATAAGGCGCAATACAGTGCACTTTACAGGGCATCTCAGAAGGTACCTGTAAGGCGAGCGGAATGGTTGGTCCTAATGTGCCACCTTGTCGCTATCTGCTAGTTTACACTTGGGTCATAGGACTATCCAGACGCATACTGTAGTGTTCATGCTGGTCTTGGTACGTCGCCGTGACAGAATGCATTGGATAACGGCAACTGGTAACCATCATTTTCGATGATTTTAGAAAACTCACGCCCATTACGCTGTTCACTATTGAATAGCAAGCTGCTTTCTACCATTGCCCAGCCTGGGGGACGTTACACCCTGTAACGNTCCCTACCANGACCTCTGTAACATTAGCTACCTTGCGTATTACTACGGTACTGCGGTAGGTACCTAGGGAGAACATCACCCACTCGCTGCAAGCGCTACTACTGTATGCGCCTACCAGATGGTGCAGGTGCTGTAAACTGGCCCAACACACCCGCAACAGGACTCTGCAGCAGAGGAGAGTTGGTGGAGGGTATCAGGTAACAAGGCGCCTGGGACGTCGTTTTGGGCGAGGTTGGATTCGCTCCATCCTGACCTTGCTATTGGGGATGCCGTGTTGACCATTGCCTACCTACCTAGGCGGCATCAAGCCAGGACGCCAGATCCGTACTGAGGAGTTGGCCCAGCCTCCCCCGAGTGTACAGGGCAATGCGCCTCGACACAATATTTGCATTTACCTAGAGCTTCTTCGGAGAAAAATTCATCTCAACCGGGACGTTTTGGCGTGATGCAATAGTCCAAGTTTATGCAGGTCTCTGTAAGCGATTGCCACGAAAATTGGACCTCGCCTTGGCTCCATAGTCCTGATTGTCCTGGCCGTTACTACCTTGTATTAATAGTTGATGAGACCTCGTCCCGTGCTCGTACCAGAATGTACCTCTACTAATACGAAGCTAGATACCCCCGTAAATCCTTCAGCTCCTCCTAGGGACCAGTAGCGGCTGCGGGGCGCATCTTGCCCCCCCTGCGGCGGAGATTGACCATGAGGGGGTTGTGCCCAACAACGGACAGCCTGCCACGTTTGCACGCCGCCGGAATTTGGCGAAACTGAACGAGGCGTGTCCAGTAAATACATTTCCCTTGTCTTGTGGATGCCTTATATTCGCGCTCACTATACACTGGGCTGTCATTTGACCTTTTATGCTCTCCCGGCCGCTGCTTGTGCAAATGTGATAACAACAATTACACTCGTAGCGCGGTCATGTATGCACGTCCAGGGCCTTTTGTCAGCCACAATTTGGCACCTGTATCTTATTAGCAAGTGGCGACGCGCGCAGGGAGCGGCGGGTGGCGGTGCGCAAGGGATTCATTGTCGTTGATGCTGATGTGCGAAGGGTGAAGGTGAGGTTCTGGGAAAGTTTGGCATGGGGGTGATGGACAGACAGCCGAGGACCGATTTGATGGGTGACCCGCTTTCCCGGCCGTGGTGGTGTGCGCAAAGTGTGTTGCTTACTACATTGGGCAATCGTGACAGGACAAGGGAGATAGGATGTACTATATGATTAAAGAAGGAGAAATTACTTGGTAATACTCAATTGCACTATTTTCTGCAAAATATTTCGTAGCGGATGGCTGTGGAGCGGTTGCCTCGTATTCTCGCGCCTCTTACACGATACCGGGGGGACGACACAACCCTGAAATAAAGCCAACATTGACAACGACAAGTTCACGAAGTCGAGGGTGGGTATGCTAACTCGGCAAGAATTTTAGTTTTGTAGGCTCATAGCTGCCTGCTCGACGAGCTGTCTTGGCAATTGTCGGTGGGGCTTGTGAACGAGCCTGGTCCGCGAGGATTTAAATGGATCTGATATCCAGCCTGTGTCTACCTCTCATTCAAATTCACCTTCTTCAAATTAGCTATAAATTTCCAGAAGCCGAATTGAGAATCTGTTTCCATCTCTAATCCAACATCCAATCACGTGTTCACCTTCTTGAACCTATAGATACATCTTCAGAAGCGCAGTTGATAATTGAAGGTTCTTGTTCTTCAACTACAAGCATCATGGACACGCTCCAAGTCACAGAGTCGGAAAAGGCCCGGATGCAAGAGGTCGCCGACGGCATGCTCAAAATCTACCGCACCATGGCGCGCATGCGCTACCTCGAGCCTGAATGGATCGAGGAGGGCCCGCACGACCTCGGCGACAAGATTGAGGGCTTCCGCACGCGCATCA
>JANAKD010000468.1:0-18482 GCA_027627215.1 Lecanicillium saksenae | reverse complement strand
TATGCAAAAGGTACGTTCTTTAGCTTATATTAAGTCTATTCGAACTGCTTATAAAATTACTATTTACTTCATTGCCTCACGGCTCTTAACTATCGCTTATGCCTGGGAGAAAGAGAGCTCACAGTACGAGGGCATTTTGGCTGGTCCCCCGGGTCGCAGAGGTGGGCACATCGCGAGCTCATTGGTGTAAAAAGTGCATTGGCGCTGGTGCGGCCCAGGGTACGGCGCGAAGAGAAGCGTCACAATTGGGCGACGCAGCTGGGACGACCTGCAGGTCGGTGGTTGCGGCCCAGACACACACCCTGCTACGTCTGTGCCAAAGAAAGGATCCCTGTGCCAGACTAAAAGCCGGACCGGAAAAGCTGAGCTAAAATGCTTCCTCGTGTATGAAGGAACCCGGCCCAGCTAGCGGCGTGCAGGCCGATGCCTCGCACGATTCGCTGATACATATGTGACAAGGGAAGCAGGGGTGAGGCAAGCAAAGCCGAAAGAAACATGGCTGCAGGCTTGCTAGCTTTTCGAGTAGGCCCGGATTGCCAAAAAGAGATCCACCAAATATAGTGTTTTTTTATTCTGGTGTTGCTCTTCGCTGTAAGCGCTGAGTTCCCGAGGTCTGTTGCTGATTAGTCTGTTCCATCGTACCCTGTATCACTACGTTCACCACATGACTGATGACGAAAAGTCTCAAATTTTTTGTTTCGGTTCTCATTTTTGGCATTTTATTCATGTTTTTATCTCCGCTCAAATTTGTTTTCGTAGTTTATGTTGGTGCGACGATGCAGTGAGAGCGCGCAGGTTGCGTGCTTCGAGACCTTCGCGCCGCACTTCGCTCAACCACCGCCTCTTCAATTTTTTCCCCCTCCAATGGCTTCCCTCTTTATTTTCCTCCCCTGCCCTCTTATTTTCTTCTTCTTCTAATACTGCATGCAGCCACCGCGATTCTAGACGGGGCAAGCCATCGCTGCAGTAGACTGGCGGGGGGATGAGCCCTGTCAAGAAAAGTCCACCGCCAGTGCGACTGCCCACTCACACCAGGTTAGATAATAGGATCAGTATTATCATGTAATAGAGGGCCTGCAAGGCCGTTCTAAAGAGCACGCATGCAGAGCTGCCGTGTGACTGACGGACATGAGGCTCTAGAACGGCTCCAATGTTGTGTATGACGAACTTGTGAACACTTGTACATATAGAAGCCCACGGTCGGAAACCTGTCTATCCACAAGAGCTTGCCAAGTCTATCGTCTACGACATTTGCGAAACAGATGAAAGAGCGATTCAAAAATTGTTTCCCAGCCTTTCCCGCTATCCTCTCCACCCTTTGCCGTGAGTCACGGCACTTGCAAGAGACAAGACCCCCCNATCCGAGACCCATACTCCATCGCCCAGGTGTGGGCGGGCAGCGGAATGGGCTCCGAGGAACGTACACTGATGGCGACCAGCAACAAGGGGCGAGGACAGGGCAGGGGACAAAGAAGAACAACGGTGGCAGCTTGAAGTATCACAAACTTCAGTCGCGAGCCATCTTGCAGAGATCGAAGACGCACCGCTTTTTCTCGTGTCGCACAGCATAAGCTGCTTGCGACAGGGAAATATTTAGCGAGCGTGCAGGTGACATGGATGACTGTCACTTGCGACGCGGCTTGGTCTTGGACGGGAGTGGTCTCGGACGGGAGGGCGGCGGCGACCGAAGAGCGGCACAACGGATACAACACCAAAAAAACGAGGGAAATTATCACGGGCGCAAAATATGCCCCTAGACGATACTGTTGGCAGAATCCTGTTGCGATGCGATTGATCAGCAGACACTTGTCTCCCCGTCGCCTGTTTTGTTTAGGACACCGAGTGAGCATCTGTCTTGGACTTGGTTCAACGGTCGCTACATTGCAAAAACAAAAATATGACAACAGTGACGTGGTGGTGTGCAGACCTGCAGTCTCATTACTCGCAACTTTGTACATGGACTTTGTCGTCGGCACCGTGTACCTCTTCCCAAAGCGACTTGGATTCAGCTCTGGCGATCATTGTGGTTGCTCTACGCATGACTTACACCGCAAGCCTCATGGCATCCTCGACTGGTCCACGTTGCGCCACAACAACTCCGTTATTCCCAAATTCAACGACCACCTGGCAAAGAATGTCATGCACTGATTACCTGGAAACAAAAGAATACTTTGGTCTTGGAAATTCTGCGACACAGGTGCGGAGCGATTCCGTACTTGATGCTATTTCTGCTCATCCGCGACATGCGTCAAGCGTTGCAATCTCCGCTCTCATGATGCAGCCCGTCTTGCTCGGTCTCGGAACTGTCCACCAAAAGATAATATCAGAAAAGAAAATGTCGCAACAGTTGTAATAACAAGGGACCTTTTCGTCCTTCCCTGTCGATGAGCGAGAGAGCCGGAGAGACAGAGTGACAAGCCGCAAGGGCTAGCTGGACGGATGGTGGAGCGGGATGGGGGGTGCCGTTAAGCCACAAGGCCAGGGTCGGAGGCTTTCATGCCCGCACTGTGCATTACTGTGCTTTCTCAGTCAAGGAGGACCATTTCAGCCACAGCGAAAAGATGGCCGGCCAGCTCCAAGTTGTCCACCACTGTTACCATCAGCCCAATCCACACCTCCCTCATCGCTCCCCATGTCGGCCATGCAACGATGCTAACTGCTCTCAGAGAGCTAGCAATGGACAGGCCTGGCCCCTGTGGGTTCCCTGGCCTGGTCCTCGCCCTCTGCTTTTCCTATACGGTACAAGATAGTCCCAGTTGCTGTGCTCCGTGGTTCTTTTGCTAGCCTCGTTGCGTTTGTGGATTGGCTTCTCTTTGCTCTTCACGCCGCCTCTTGATCTAAGGAATTTCCTTGACATCCGGAATTGCAGCGTAGCAACCTCGATCTGCGTCCGGTCTTACATACGGCCAATCCGGAACTACTGTACGCCAGGCAGCCGTTTTTTTATCTCGTTCCTTCGGCATCCGGGGAGAACGGACCTGGGTCTGTCAGAACGGGTGTGACACCCACACAAGCCAGGGTCTGTTGCCCAGGGTTTGAGTGATGCCCAAGCTGCCAATTTCCATGGCATGCCCAATCGACGACTGGCGACGACCCTGCCCCCTCCAATTGGCTGCTAATCCTTTCATCCACTAATTGCAAGCCTGGCGAGCGCCGCCATGCTGCATGGGATAGATAGCCGGCCATGCAAATTGAACGCCGACAACACAGATGCGCAGTGGAGTGCAGTCTGGAGAAGGTGTTGTTGTTCATGCAATGGCGTTGCATCTGCTCATTTTGTGGCTGTCATATTTGCCGTCGAGCTGCCACTCTTTTGGGCGAAAAAGACGGCGCGGATCCATGTTTTGGTTGGAATCCCTTGTGCTGCTCAGTGGCCCTAGTCTCAGAAATCGCCGTCTTGATTCATCGCTACGAGCGCCCCCATTTGGCGTGCGGCGCACAAAGACACTCACACATATGATCAACAGTGACGCTAAATTGGATCCATTCTCATGTCGAGGTCGAATGGCACAAAATGGCTTGCGGATCTTCACCGACTTCTTTAGAATAGTAGTTGCGGCGTCTTGGTTCAGCCCAGAGGCACGTCTTGTGATAACCTGCAGCAGCCTTTTTGGCCACCGCGCTTTTATGTTTCGGAACGCATCGCTCCGTACGGAAAAGCGCCAGCGTGGCGCCTCATGGCAATCAGCCCAAAGAGGACGGCTCGCCGATGATTGTGGCAGCTAACCGCTTTAGAAAAGGGATGGATGGTGACATACTTTCTCACAGGCCGGGCTGCGAACAACATCCTCCGAAGCTAGCAAGAAATGATGACCATCTGCTAGTCAGCTTTTGAAGCCACGTTTGGTTCTTTGCAGGGCCAGAATGGCGTCGGAACTGTTAGGGCTTGTCGGCCGTGCAGCGATAAACTACAGAACCATCACCGGGCTAGGGAAGACACTTCCCCGCCCGTCACAGTGCGCACAGGATGCCCCACGAACGAAGCAGAATCCCTGTGCCTTTTAGTTGTATCCTGGTGGAATAGCAAAGATGGCCCACACTTGCTCCGAGACAGCTGGACTGTACGGATACTTGCGCAAACAAGCACTGAGTTGGCCGATTGAGAGAAATGCTACCAGAAGTTCGAGAGAAGACAATGAGCGAGTAAGCTATCTACATTAATTGCAATCGATGCTACCACACCAAAAGTAGCGTGTGTCACAAAAAAAAGGCTGCGGCCCGGTGTATATCCAAGACAATGGAGGGCCGACCTGATTCGAGCAACCCCAAGGTCTACCACACCATCTTGCTCAGCAAGGCTAGCCTGTGTTGATAGTTTAGCACCCGGAGAGTAACGACCTTGACCATAAACAAGTCGCTCAGATTAAAGATAGCGCACACGGCCTGTGATAGGAGAATGCTGCAAGCTCGTA
Source organism: Lecanicillium saksenae (assembly GCA_027627215.1). Classification (NCBI taxonomy): domain Eukaryota; kingdom Fungi; phylum Ascomycota; class Sordariomycetes; order Hypocreales; family Cordycipitaceae; genus Corniculantispora; species Corniculantispora saksenae. The sequence continues at coordinate 14,070 of JANAKD010000468.1, read as the reverse complement.
CTGGCCAACATGGAGTGCATCGCAGCAGCATCACTTTTTATCCGTATTCTATAGCCAAAAAGTATTGCATCATACTCAATCATAATATATTGGCCGTTAATGGTATTGCAAGAGTAACAGCCGCGACATTTCCGGCGCTGGTGGTGTAACTAGGCCTGCACATGGCCGCCGCAGCTTCTGACCACGTGGATGGGAACCTTCGGTTCGTCTCTTAAGTCTTGAGTAGCTTACACAGCACTTGTCTGTCTCTGAATATTGGTGCCGCCTGTATTGGTGGCGTTACGAACTGCGACCAACGTGCAGCCGGCGCTATGCAACTCCGGCATGCCACACGGCAAGCCGAGAAGAGGGGCGACGAGTTCTGACTCCAGTATCGTAACACTCACTTACACATACTGTACACAGCGGATGTGGAGAGCATGGAGTCAGGACTGGCGTAGCACTGCACTGACTATTGAGCTCGCTCGATCGCTTTTGGTGTGAACCACTTTAATGGAGAAAAGCCTTGGGAAAGAATATCGAGGAACGGTCTCCACTGTTAACATAAAGCCAAGAATCTCCAAATAAAAAGCCACCGCAGTTGTGCTGGACGTGCAGAGGGTCTCTCGATCCATACTGAGAGCGGAGATGCGAAAGCCCAAAAAGTCCCCAGCCCCGCCGCAAAAGCAGTTTTATTTCGCGCAGGCTCCTCAATGGAGGGGGGACGACAAAGCGGCCGTTGGCGTCGAGGAGACAAAAAAAGACTGATACCGTGAAAATGTGTGAGGGTGAGTGGAAACGTGAGTGAGGGGCAATTCGGTAAATATGACTTGTCTTCACCTGGTCTGTGTGTGGACACACCATGTCAACCTACATAACACGATCTTGCCGGGAGAATTACTTGCATAAGGTTTCAACGGCGCCGGGCACGGGATGCTGGCCAAGATGGGAAGAAGAAAGTTCGCAGAAGTAAAACCACGAGCCACATTATGACAAGTCAAGACGCAGGGTAAGAATTGAAGTGTGCTACCGTTTTTGGCGTCACGGCTGAAAGGAGCGGGCTGTTGATTGCACGGTTCAAGACAGCTGGGGAGCACAGATATGCTAGTTTCCCAGCCACGGCGTTGGAAGATGGTGTGTATGGCCCGCAGCCACAACGGTTTAGTCTCTGTACCGTTTTGGAGAAGGAAGTGGCGGGAGAAAGTGGCGGATGAACTGGCTGCCACCATTTTGTGGCGGTAAACCGTTTGCTATCGATTGACATGTAAACTCTCAGTTTTCCGCATATTTGCTTTTCCTTCTGGACATGGCTTATATCTAGCGCGTGGCTTTTCTAGTGTTGATCAGCCGCAAAGCAGCCATGCAACATCGCATAGCGGACGTTGTGTGCCGGTTCATGCGGCTCCAGACTTGGCTGGACCAGACGGTGCACTAAATGGAGAACACTATCCGTTCGATCATGCAAGTCACTCTTACGCCGCAGACCGCCGAGGTGGAGATGGAAGCACAGACGGCGAGACTAGCTAGTCAATTTTTTTCTTGTCTCGTGCAGGGTAGGCAAAGACGGTGAAGAGTCAGTTGAGGATATTTGAGCTGGGGAGGCTGGGCAGCTCTCGTTTGGTGCACTTGAAGATGGCGGTAAGCCACGCCTGGTAGCACAGAATCAATTGACGACTTGATAGCGGACGTTTGCAGATATAGTAGAATGAGAAGTTACATTATTGGGGGACAACAGACAAGTGTGTAGGTTCGCATAGTGGTCGCATAGAGCCCCAACACACAAATGCAGAGAACCGACCTCATCTATCGAGTGTGATGAATGCAACATCTCCGATAGCGAACTAGATCCGAGGTAACTGAACGTACAAGGGCCCTGCTTCAGTCGATCTGCTCAGCCATGGTGCTACATGAAATTGTGCCATTTCAACCAGCGGACCACTGCACCCCTCCTGGGTCGCCATGAAGTTGGAAGAGGGCTAAAAAGTAGTGGATTCGGTAATGCATAGCGAGTTCACAGCATGACGACCTTACCATAGAGAGGGTCCTGGTGAAAAACCGCCTGGCTTGCGAGAAAACTGATGAGCAGCCTGTGATGAGGGGATAGTGCGACCATGACGAGGGCAGCACTGTGAGGGGTACATTCCAAGCATGTGAGGCTGGTATTTAGTCCGAGAAAGCGGGCATAGTGGGATAAATTAAAAATAGAACACCGGTGAGCTGTAAGCGCCCAGTGGAAATGGTGTGGTGTCCATGCACGCACTATTGCGCGCGGTAACAGAGCGTGAATGAGTGAGTGAATGAGTTGTGATATAATTAACCCGAAATAGATACTTGCATCCAAGCTGCACAATAGTACTGGTGCTGCGGGGATTTTGCTTGGGAGAGGACTGACAGGGGTTCATTGGGGAATGAGGAGCAACCGGTAGATGGATGGTCTGTGCCAGAGGAGCCAGAAAAAAGGACGGTTGTAAAGATCGGCTGCAAAATAGACAGGCGGACATTTGGGCTCGGACACACAGGATAATCTGGGCGGCATTGGTGAAGGGCCACAGGGCCACCCTGATTGAAAAAGATTGGGCTGATGCTGGTCCGTGATAGTTGTCATAAAGGAAGACGGCTTTGTAATTAGGTGTGATGAAGTGTGATGACTGGCGGATAATGTTGAACTAGGTGTAAGATGGGTAAGGCCAGTGTGGTTGTCGTACAGGAATTAATTACTCGAAAGGGCATGACCGGCATCAAGAGAGATGGTAGAGATGGGGAGATGGCGGGCCCTGCCGGAGCAACAGGGTGCGAATGAGAGAGAAAGGCAACATGGACAAACACTGGCGCCACACGATAGAAAGAGAGAGACTAGTTACATTTACAGAAATATTGTGCGCAGGTGGTGTGTGTTGAGAGAAGCGAGGGAGAGTGGATGGGGGGNAGCATCTTAGCAAGCCTCTCAAGCTCAACAGCCATGTCAACCACCAACCTCGCTCCACTGCTGCTGCCACTTCCAGGAAGCACATCGCATCCATGGCTGCTTCCAGCAATGACTAGCTGGACGACAACGAGAGAGGAAACAGGGCCGCAAAGACTGTGAGGGTGTGCAGACCCTTGTTTCTAGCGGGCTATTGGCCAACCCTCCAGCCCCGACATCATCCAACGACAATCGTCGAGCAGGCACTAAGATGCGCTAGCTGGGCACCCATGGCTAGCAGTATGCAAGCGATGGCCAATCTCGATCGCCAGCAGGCCTCTGGGCGACGACGCTAAGCTCGCAGGCCCTGCCGACAGCGCAATTCGGTTGGTCCCGCCCCGCGGCCAGTGTGGATATGCAGCAGCGAAAGAAGGACGAGTTGGAGAGGGTGGGAGCGAGAAGAGGCCTAGCCGTCCTGCACCTCAACCGTCTTGTCACACTGACTGGGGTGGTCTGCGGCCAATGGCGGCGCAGAGACGCCCTCTGTCACCTTTTTCGTCGACATGGGTTGCCAGCCTTTTTTCCCACCGGTTACGCCACAAGATCCTACCTTGGAGAAACTCAACAGAGGAGAGACATGTTCAGTGGTGGGAAACGGATAGTCTGCCCACGCCCACCTCCACTTACTCCAACCGATAGCTCTTTCACACCGGACCTATAGCATACAGAGTTTCGACAGTGAATCAAGACTCTTGGTCTTTGCTTTCATTGTTCATCTTGATTTCTTCTTAGTTTCAATCTTTTTTAAATTTGACTTTTCATTGTGGCCCCTCTTCCCGCCACGGATAGCCCACCAGGCTTTCTCCATTGTGTCTAACCGCGTGCACGTTGTGAAGAGTCTCCCGCGAAATACGTTGCAGTCATTAACACGATACTCTTGAACCGTCACCGCGCACATACCCTTGGCTCTACCTTTCCGCAAAAAAAAGACTATACGAGCACATGGCCGCTAATTCGTTCTGGCTTTAGGTTCTTTTGTAGGTGAGGCGTCATGGTGCATGCGCCAGGCCAGTCTGCTAGCCTCTCTCGTGGCCATGGCAGGACACGCATGCATTGGCGTCGGCCTTTTCTTATCCATCGCTCACTTGTTGATCCCTGCGTAGACCGAAGACGAGTGACCACCGGTTGGCACTTTTCTTGATTCCCATGTTGGGATGGCGCAATTCGCTCGCTCGTCCCTGTGCGTCCCGCTTTCACCCACACACACCCTCAGCTGCAGCCCCCAAAAATACTGGGCATGTCCCCAGCGGAATGCCTCCCCAGCCCTTTTTTTACTGTCGCTGCTTTCTTAGTGCGTTGTCGACTTCGCTCTAGCTGGCCTGCTTATTATTGCTTGTACTGCGAAGACCATTTTACTTTCGGTCTCCCGAACCCGGGCCCGTACAAAGTCGAGCGCACACCACACTATCTGTGTGATCAACTTGGACACGGCTCGGTGCCAATAACCCACTCTGAGTAGCCTTTACTCTCTGTAGAACCCACCAATCCCGTGCTTACCGCTCTTCTGTGCACTTCTTCCAGCGGCCGACTGTTGAGGACAAGACAGACAGTGTCACGCGGAGCACTCGACTGGTTTACGTGTGTACGCTGTCGTCTTTGTTTATTGTACCATTCATCCATGCTTGGGAACAAACTCCCTGGTCGACGATGCACCGGTACAGACGGTTGTACTGCGGGTACTCTATGCATGCTAAGTAGCATCGAAACGAATAAGAATCATAAGAAAACGACAGAAAGCAAAACATTTCTTGCCAGCGCAGCGATGCGGTCAACGGGCGGACATGCAAAGCTGCATTGCCGGTGTAGCTGCAGTGGGCGGGAGCGGGTCAGATTTTGGAGTCGACTCGACATGGGAGCACATCTGAGCAGCTAATTGGAGCTACAGAGTCATATGCATGGAGTTATGGAGCAGGATAGAGAGCCAAAAAATAATCGTTTCCGAGTAGGAGCAGCCCTGATCCCGGGCCGTCACCGACCGGCAGCTTTGAGCTGCTGCTGCGGGATAAGCAGGCTAGTTTATGTGATGATTTACGGGCTGGATCTAGGCTTGAGTTGGGAAAGCGTGCCATGATCAACCTGAGAAGGCTCTGAAGCTAGTAACAAGCCGTTCACATTGTGCAATTTCGGTAAACCGGGTTCTTTTACAGAGCCAGGCGACCGCTTTCCAGGTTCCTCAGCTCGGCCTGCCGTTTTCTTTAGCTAAGGGCAAGGCGAGCGAGGACCGGGGCAGGGGTGAGGGCACAGGTCACCTTGCCGGCATCGCAGCTCAGCTATTGCCCTTTTGGAGAAGCATTGGCAGACCGGAAGAGAGAGGCGGGGAGAAAGAGGCTAGCATGGGCCCCCATCCAGAACCGAGCAACATCGAGGCTCACGCTCTCTTGGGCAACGGATAGACAAGGTAGGTCATGCCCCCCCCCNGCCCCAACCTGTGCCGCTCTCGCTGTTTATTAGCTGCATCCAAAGATCCCTGCCCGGAAGATGGGTCGGTCTGCATCTCTTCTTTTTTGGGAGTCAGGAGCGGGTCCAACAGCTGGAACCAGGCGAGTTCATTGGTGGCTCTAAGCGCAGAGCTCTGAGAGCTACTCACACGGCAGGACAGCGTGCATAATAGGTGCATGGCGTGGTGTGGTTGAGAGGTCGCACGGCTGGGGCTACGTGCTATCAGCAGAGGTGGAAGAGGGGAAGGGGGGGCCAGAAGCCAAAAAGAGGCTGTGTTCAAAAATAGAAACAACTGCGAACCACGCTCACTCGCTGCAGGAAAACACATCACACCATAGATGGCACTGCAAGATGTTGGCTCGGCGGCTGGCCGCGATGGAGGCGGCCAGTATAAGACGAAAGGCCTTGCCGCCCAGATCTGAATTTAACCCTCTTTTGTTTTCGGCGTGCAAGGTGAAGAAGAAGTTTTCCAAGTGTCCTTTTTTGTTCAAAAAGTCTTTGTTTTGTTCTATTACTGCTTATTGATTTAACCCATTTTGTTTAATCCTCTTTGGTTTTTCCCTATCCTTGATACCATCACCACGATACAGCAAGCTGGCCTTGCTCACCAACGATCCTTCGTCCGACTATTCTTTTTTTTTCTTCTTTACGAATCAAAATCAACAAAATCGACAAGAAAATTACTTGTAATTTTCCTTGTTCAAATCAAAACAACAAAAAGGCCACATGACTGCGTCGTGAAGCGTTCAAGACCAGTCAACCCGCAGTCGACAGCAGCCATCAATATCACAGAGCCAGCCAATCCGTCGTCGCAGCGGCCTTCTCCAGACTCCGACTAATTTCCTGCCTCGCACAAGGGAAAGAAACCCGACAACTCAGCAGACCATACCATCCCGGTGGCGCCCCTCTTTCTTTCTCTCAGAAAAAAAAAGGCCGCGCCTTGGTCCTACGGTCCTCACTCCCTCTGCTACCCGTACGCCATTGCACAGTGCTTGCACCGNTGCCACCACGACACACCCCCTGCCTACCAACCCTGCCACACCCCACGGGCNAGTTACACTCACACGCCCCCCGTCTCAATTCTCTTGTTCCTCCCGTCTCGGCCCAAGCCTGGCCATCCAGTTACCTAGCTTCAGTTAGCTAGTGCCTTGTGCAAGGCCCTGTGCTAGCTAGTTAGCACACTCCCCCCAAAAAGGCCCCAGACCAAGTTGGATATCCCACCCGCGCCGCCGGCCATACAAATGTCTACCCTGCCCCCCAGCATGCGCAGAACACCTGCCAATGCTCTCGTCAGTTCAGTCAAGATGGCTTCGACAAAGGCTTCAAAGGTCAAGACGACCATGAAGGCGTCTGCTACAGACGGCGTCTCCAAGACAAAGACACAAATGCATCGCCGCTCCAGATCAGGTACGTGGGCACTTTTAGCCTACCCGACTTACACGGGGATGGCCGCTTCGCATACTTGCGCTTCGCCATCCACAACCCCCAAAAACCACTTGCTAACATTGTTTCCTTTTCGTTTGGACAAACAGGATGCTATACTTGCCGCTTAAGACGAAAGAAGTGCGACGAAGTCACTCCCCACTGCTCTGCTTGCCAACATCTCGGCCTCGACTGCGAGTACAAGAGACCACTCTGGTGGAGCAACAACGAGGCGCGCCGAAGAAACAAGGAAGACATCAAGATCATTATCAAGCGCAAGAAGCTTGCCGAGAAGTCTGCCACCCATGCCATTCACTCTTCGGTCAGCCCGCCGCCTCCCAGCCTGAGCCACTCCATGCCCACATCCGTCTCTGGCTCCGACTTCTACGACCGCAATCGCTCTGCCTCAATCGACTCGCGCGCATCGGGCGGATTCAACTTCAACAGCCCGCCCAGCGGCGCCGAGTTTGTCGCCTACAACTCTCAAATACACCCAGACTTCATCTACGGCGCTGGCTACTCTCCCTACGAGATTGATGTCAAGACCGAGAGACAAATGTTCGTCAATGACGTTCCCACCGTGAGAGAATCTCACATCTCTACCTTTAGCACAATGCACACTCCCCCGCCTCCCGGTACCGTCCTTCCCGCTGGACCCTACCCTAACGGTTGGACTGAGCACGTCCACCAGGAGCGCAAGGAGTCGCTATCTGAAGAAGCTCTCAACGTCAACTTCTTTGACTTCGCGCACGGCCCGCCCCAGGAGTCGCGACAGGTCAAGATCGAGCTTGATGAGAACGACCAACGCCTATTGGAGCATTTTATCCAATATGTCCTGCCCACCATTTTCCCCATTCTTGAGTCCAATCAACATGGCTCGGTCGGTTCTGACCTCATCCTCCCCGCCCTCCAGTCCAACAGCATCTACCTCCACTGCTGTCTCAGCATTGCCGCCCAGCACATCAAGACCGTCGGCCGGGCCACTGGCCAAGTGCCCGCCGAGGATCTTGATGTCGACAGTGACATTATGCGTCATCGCTACGCCACCATCTGGTCGCTGTGCGAGGCGCTCAAGCGCGACGAGAACCACCAGCAGATCCTCGAGGCTACTCTGGGGCTCATCTTTTTCCAGTGCATCGTTGGCCGGCCCGACGATGGTCTCTTGGACATTGCATGGCACCAGCACTTCCAGGCTGCCATCAGCCTGGTCCAGAAGCTCGATCTGCCGCGCATCGTCTCTGACCCCACCGCGCCCATGGTGCAGACTCCCTTCAACATGACCCTGACTGCTTGGATCGACATCCTCGGCGCATCCATGCAGGGCATGTCGCCCACTTTTGCGCATACCTACAGAGAGAAGCACCTGTCGCAGAACCACCACCTTGGCCTTCGCGAGCTTATGGGCTGCGAGGATCGTGTCATGTATCTCATTTCCGAGATTGCCTGCCTCGAGTCCCTCAAGAAGGGTGGCATGGACGACTTTATCCTCTGCCAACATGTTTCGTCGCTTGGCGAGCAGATCTCCCTCACTGAAGTCGGCGACATCACCCCCAGACTTCCCTTCAACGCCAACGGCACCCTCTCCCCTAAGCAGCTCTCCAAGAATATCACTTCTGCTTTCCGTATTGCTGCGCGCATTTACCTCTGCAGCCTTGTACCTGGCTTCAGCCCCACACAACCCTCACCCATGACGCTTGTTGACAAGCTCACAAGCGTGCTGCAATGCATCCCTGCGGGCACTGAAGGATATGACCGCAGCTTGGTCTGGGTCTATCTCATCGGTGGCTCCATCAGCGGTGCTGACAGCCCCTTCCGCGCCCTTTTTGAAGAGCGCGTCGCTGGTCTGGGCGAACTGGCCAAGTGCGGTTCCTTTGGACGCATGGTCTCCGTCTTGCGCGAAGTCTGGATGCAAAACGACCAGCTTTCCCAGGCAAGCACGCCCGGTTCTACCGGCTCTGATGGCGCTGCTCCCCACGTTCACTGGCGAGACGTCATGCAGATGAACGGATGGGACTATCTTCTCATCTAAGTCTTTCACCCTCAAAGGCTTGCTTTATGTCCTGCAAAGCTGGCCTTTGAAAATTTGGACAATTTATCCACTTTGTGATTTCTTTTTACATATTTTTCTTCTTCTTTTTCTTCTTCTTATACCTTTTATACCTGCTGGATTGGTTTCATTTTCTTATAGAGGACGCCGCGAGGCGGTGCGAAATGGGCGGCCCCATAAGGGTCAGCCACAGACAAGAGAGTCAATGGGGGAGAATAGAACCGGCAGTGTTGCTGGCAACGACTTTTTTGAATTGGACACTTGGACACTTGGAAGGAGAAGGTGGTTTTCTTTCTTGATTGAGCTGGTTTCACGGAGTTTCATGATTTCTTTTTTATGTTCTTTTGGCGATAACAGCCCAGGGTGGCATTTTTGGGGGCATTTTTCTGTTTATACCATCACTCGCTATGAACCCATATACCACGCGGAGAAGCATTGAGGCTGCCGGCAGCGGATGAGGCAACCAGCCAGGAGTAGTAGCTGGAAGCGCTAGTTTTTTTCTGTATACCACATGAAAACAAGACTCCTTCTTCCACTGAACAAATTTGCTCTTTCTTTGCTCCTGGTGACTTTATGCAATGATAACAGCGACAATACAACGGCGTGTGAATCGAAACCGTGGATCGGCGCACGGTCAGACTTCTACCTGCCAGACTGCCACGCACGCCAGTTGTTATCCTATCCTAGCGAGTAGAAGGCCATATGGACGTTTGAAGTATCCCCACCAGACAGCCGCCTTGACGTTTGGTTGTTGTACCCCGTCGTCGATCGCCGGAGGCCGTGCGGGGAAACTCTATTGTGAGAGACAGGCTGTTGTTTTCTCCAGTTATGAGATTCACGTAAACTTGAGTCGTTCGCTTGCACACCTCGCTGATTTAAAGAATTATCCTCTGGAAAATGGACTAGACGGGTAATTCCATTCGCAGTGGCAAAGTTTGGAGTTTTCACGCGGGATTTAGACTTCCAGCCCTTTCACCTATAGCAGGCCGTTCAGGTTACATCGTTTGCCCGCCATAGAAACCTCGTAGTCATCCCGTCCTGGAAATTGTATCGCCATTTCGACGACATAGTTCATCTATTTTGCTTTTCAAAATGTTTAATTAGCCATCTGCGGTAATCTATAGTAAACTAGCGGATGCTCTTCGTGGCTTCTCAAGCTCCGTGGTGCTTGTAGAGGAGACAGGCAGATGAGCCAAGATTCGCCTAGAGTGGAAAGCTAATCGAGCTCAAACATGCACCGGTCTTTCTCTCTTAACGACTAACCGTATGATAGCGTGTCGTTTTGAAGTTCATAATTGCTGTATCTTCCTCATGATTGCGGGCAAAGAGACGTCATGCTGGACCCTGGAAATGGGTCGCCGTTTCGTTTGGTATCTGCAGGGCAGATGCACAGCGAATTGGTGCAAGCTGCACTAATAATTCTGGAAAAAAGAGGATTACCATGCTTTATTCTTGCTTGTCGAATGAGACCAACCAAAAAANCGTGCTCAGACCCTGTTTTTGTCGGGGGTTTGATCTAAAACTCCCCGATTTAGAGTTTGCGAGGTACGCAACTCATATCCACCTTCCGTGCTCCCCTCGATGATCTACTCCCAGAAATCCAGTCACTCGGGACCCAAATACGACCGCCTCTGGCTGTGCCGCTCCTCGGTTGTCTGGTCTGGTGAATTTAGTGGCTGGTTTGGCAAAAGTTTCTTTCGATTTCACGGGAGCGTATTCGGGGCTTGAGAATTGCAATGGAAGACGGGAAGAGATACTACGCTGCTAGAGTGACATCGAATTGCCCCGAATAGTAATGCTCAGTCATTGCCAAGGAGGATAATTATTTGCCGAACGTACTGCCATGCCACGGATATACGGCATGAAGATCCAGCGAATAAAAAGACATGCGGAGAAAGAGCTCTGAGCGTCCGTCACTGAGGCACCAGAACTTTGACTGTGGTCATATAGATATCTACGATGAGGCAAGTAATGTAGCAAGACAGAAGGGACAAGAAGAAGAGAAGAGGAAAGAGACGACAAGAACAAGTACGAAATACAAGTGGCATAAAATACATAAATAGACTGTCAGTTTTGCATAGCGTTTATTGTGCAGAGGCTGACATTTGGAAGGATATAACACTTCTCGTAGTATAGCATAGAGTAAAGCGATAGCAGCAAATCATCGCGCTCAAGGCGGACAAGAGTCATGCAGCTTCACTGCTTAATCAGTCGCTGGCACCAATTCTGCCTAGGAGAATTCCGCCCAAAGTTTATCGTCGTCCACCAGTAAAATCCCGACGAAGCAATGGCGCTGTTGGATTGGCTGTGTCCGTGGTGTGCGTGCCTGTTGGGTTGCAGCAGAGCACTAGCACATACACATGGACGCACACCTCTCTGCACGCCACCGATTCGGAGAAAGAAACATGGAAATCTGTGAGGGCGTGTGGAAGGAAACTCGTAGAGATCACTCGCACTGTGTGATGAAGAAGAAAAGAAGGGCCGAGAGAGAGATGTCGCTATAGGATCACCCTACCGACCCCATGTTCGAGGATATGGCGGGGGAGTGATCTTGATGCCCAACCGCAGGCCGCCAACGCACTCTCACGCCCCCTCCCCTAGTCTGTTTGCCACACAAAACGTTGCAGTTGCATGGAGAGGTGGCCGTGGAAAACGGCTACTAAACGAGATAATTCTTTCGTGGCAAAGAAGGTGTGTGGTATTGCATGGGAATTTTTATCGTGTCATTGGTTGTCCTTTTGCCTGTCCAGGGTGGTGTGCGGAAGCATTCCACGCAGGGTGTGGGTAGTCGAAACCACGGCAGATAGTATTATATTGCGAAATGGCTATCGCAGTAAAGATAATGACAACTTTCTGTTTTTGTCAAATTTTAATCGATTTGTTTGTTTTTGCAATTTATTTAAATTATTTCTCATTTTCGCTTTGGTACTCTGTATTCCAGAGAATCAATGTCATCAGCGATGGAGTCTTCGCCTCACGCTAGGGTGCCTAACTGGCCCTCGGCACGACATTGATGGTTATGTATTAAATAAAAACACGCCTCCCGAATTTAAGACATGGTATACGGGTCTATAGATGGCCTACACAGCTGAAGCAATGTAAAAATAAGACGACCCCTTGTTCGTCTGTGACTCTTTCATATGTCCTTGACCGACTTTATTACTGAACGACGGGGTCTCGTGACGGGAAACAAGAAACTGGGGTTGTTCCTGGCTCTGCTTTCGCCACCGCTTTCGGGATGCTGGTTTTGGCTAAAAGGACCAAAAAAAGAAGGCCAAGGACAAAAGGGAGTGACCAACCTCTTTGCGAACCACAAAACCCGGGCGACAGCTAAAGGGAGTCACGAGGGAGAGGGCGTGTGTATTGAATTTAGGACAAAAGAGTTAGCGGGCCAATTGATTTTCTGGTGTTTCGTGGTTTGTGCGCGCTGCTGGCTTTTTTTGGGGGCGAAGCTGATGTCGTCGTCGTGCATGGTGGCGGTGGACGGTGTCCGGGGTTGGGAGAGTCGGACTCGAGAGGCCTCTCCTGTTTTTGCTGCGCCAGTTGGCCATTCGTTTCGGCCAAGAATGACTTGTCCATCTCATGTGATTCTGATTCCCGTTTCCCTTTTTTCACTCCGGCTTGTTCCTTTGTTCCCAGGCGCTGCTCTTTCTCGCACAAAACGTCAGCTTTCTTACGGAAGCCTGCCATCTCGTAATGACGGGCGCCTAATGATGCCCTACAGCGGGCCACAGCAGCCCCTGGTTAATTAGCTAACAAGAGTGTGACTTATATCAGCGCGTAAATCCAGCATGCACAAATGAGTTCCCCTTTCGCCCAAGGAAAGGAGGATTGATTCCGCAAACGTCCACTCCAGGAATGATTATCAAAAGTTTAATCCATCTCATCATTGCTTTTTTTTCTCTCTTTGCTCTTGTTTTGGCCCTCTTCAACCATCATCTTTGACGTGTCGCTGAGGCTCTTCTTCGCCAGTGACGTACCGTGGCCACTCTCAGCCAATCACAGCGCTGCAGGCTACCCAACTCGGCCAAAGCTGCGACACTCTCGTGGCCCGCCTCGGCGCCAATCCATCCATCCACAGCCAGTCTTGCCCAGACCGTGGTCTCTATTGCTTTTCTTTTTCCCCTATCTTGCCCGCGATTCCAATAGGCGGTACTTTTTCTGTATAGGCCTGAAATCTATATTTGTCCCGCTGTGGAACTCGCCCAGTAGCTAGGCCCGCCCCTGCTCGACTGGCTGAACAGCGCGCTCTGGGCCTGTCGATTCATCTAAACGTCGCGCCTGTTGTAACGTGCACCGCCTCACCACCCATCAGCCTCGAGGAACTACTTCGCTGCCATTCATTCATGTGTTTCTATAGTAGTATTAGTCTGAAAAGAAACAATATCACGCTACTGTATGACATGAGACGGGTGCCGAGCTCCGCCGCAGGCTGTCTCGGCTCATGCTGGCCTCTGGTCGTGCTCGCGTCCGGCCTGCGTCGACCTCTGGGCGCTTGCAAAATATTCTCTCTCAGGCAGGAAGAAATAATCGACGTATCACTGACCCCGTTGCATCTTGTATTTCCTGCTTCTTCTCTTTTCCCTTTCATACCTGAACTTGTCATACACTCTTGCTAATCATTTCCTTTTTGTCACAAACTATTCTTTCCTTTGTCTTACACTGCCTGTGAACCAGATACACGACTGTTTTGCGCTGGCCAGCAATTCATACTCAGTTTTTCGCGTTAATATTCTCATTCGCGCTGGCACACTCGCATCCATCTTTCAAGACCTCGACACATTCACTGCCTATTGCTTTCCTGCCCACCTGCCTGCGGCCGGCCGCAGCTTCACGGACCAGAAGCAAACACGCCACGCACCTCCTTGCCCCGAAAACAAGATCGATCTACCATCTATAATAATACTTTCGCCATTCCAAAGCACTGAGCACAGCTCTGTCTGGGCCTATACACTCGAACCATGTACAGACAACGTGCCGTGCTCGCCCTTCTCGCGGCGAGCGCCTCCGCCATGCCCAAGGAGCTGCTCGACGCTCGCGCCGACGCCGTCTGCGCCAGCAAAGACCTCGTCGCCTGCTCCTCCGACCTACCGTCGGGCTTCTGCTGCCCCAAGGACTCGCAGTGTCTGCCGCTCGCCGGCGGTACCACGGCCCTCTGTTGCCCCGAGGGCAGCAACTGCGACAGGATCCAGCCCATCGCCTGCAGCGTGAACCTGCAGGA
>JANAKD010000467.1:0-18484 GCA_027627215.1 Lecanicillium saksenae | reverse complement strand
TGGAGCCGCCGTTTGACGCCGTCTCCGAGCGCCGTCGGCTAATGAGCCTGTACCACGAGATGCACGCTGCCGTGCACGCCAAACACGCGCACCTCAAAATCTTGCATAACACGAGCGAAGATTCCACGTCACTCGCGTGGGTCACCCCGGTCTTTGAGCTGTACTGCGTGGGAGGGCCCAACATGTCTCGCGCGACCATGGGACAAGGTGCCAACAAGATTATCCAGTGGGCGAAAAAGGAAGAGCAGCGACTGTTTATCATCGGGGGCGGTGTCTTTTGATTGCCGCTATAGTAAATCAACAAATTAAATACATAGAGGACCAACTCCTGAGCGTAGCTCAATAACCGTTGTTATGTACAAATAATATAAGTAAACGCCAAGCCTGGAGCGCCAAGTGTGCGTGATGCCTTGTGCTGCTCATGAGTGTACCCGCCCAATCATTAAAATAAAATAACCCGTCCGTAAATCTTCAGCCCATTACTCGTTTGAAATGTATAACACCATCTTTCCCGGCCAGCGAGTGTGTTTATTTCGACGTTTCAGTGCTGGTAGGCTCGGATGTGTGATCCACCTTTGAGAACGACCTCTCTGTCGGCTCATCGGGCGACGCAGGGCGGCTCTTGAAGATGAGTGACCGTCTGGCCCAGCCCTTGACTCGGTCATTGACGCTGGATTTGCGCTGCGTCTTTTGGTTCCAGGGGAACTCGCGCCACTGATCCGTGGGCGACTGCTCTGGGAACGAGGGCGTGCGCATGGAACTGCCGGGAGAGCTGCGTCGGATTGAGTCGAGACTAGGGCGGTCCTGCTCCTGAGAGGGCGAAAATGATTCAGAAGCGACCGTGTTGAGAGAGGCGTTCATAATGGCCTCTGAGAAGGGAGCGTCAAAGTCCTCGTGGAATCGCGGGCTGCGCGGGCCGGGATAATCTGACAGGCGTCTGGGCGGCATCGCGATGTGAAAGTTTGGCTTCGCAGACATGTTGGAAACTGGCGGTTGTAGATCGGACGCGAGGCTGGAGGATGAGGCGTCTGGGGGAGGCGAGGACATATAGCGAGGGACGCTGCTGGTGTGAGGAGGTGTTGTATTAGGAAGTGAGACTGGCGCACGGCGTTGCGACAAGACTGTGACACACTGAGGGTTACAGCTTTTAAAACAGGTGCCGGTCACGCAGCGACAGAGCAGCGTCCCTGTTGAGGGTGTGGAGTTCAAGGGTCTCTTCTGATGCTACCCACACCGTGCCTCTCCTCTGTGCTGGGACTAGTGAACCAGTTAGCAAAAGAAACTGCAGCGACAAGGAGGTCTAGAGTCTCCAGACAGACTACCTAGACAGACTTAGCCTGCGGAGACGGTGGCGCGACTCCTCTGGCGGGACAATGCCCTATCACATCCTCCTCGGCCAGGGAATAGCCAGCGGCGGTAACCAAGGCAGTGACAAAGTGGTGGATACACGGCTTTAATTAGCCACAACTGCACAAGTAGAGTCCAGACCGTCTCCAGCAACTTTCGAGACCATGACACTTCCGGCGGTGGGCCGCTGGAAATTGCACCAAACGGTTCATCTTCTAGCGCACTTGGTGGAAGGTTGCTAACCCCAGAACTCGACGTGGCGTCTGCCGATCGTGCTGCTGCAAGGTCCAAGAGGGCTTGAGGCCCAGACTCGGGCGATAGAGTTTTTGAAGCTTCCAAGGGGGCGCGGTGCTACTCGAGGCTAGCGAGGGGTTGATGACGCCGACACCTATAGAGTTGGTCCCAAGGGCACCAGAGATGAGAGGGAAAGAAAATACGAAGACGGACGAAATCACAGCTCTTGTGATACCCTTGGGCCAGCAGAGTCTGCAATGCAGCTTGTGTCTCGCAGAAATGTGTGACACCACCCAGCAGGAAGCCCCACTGTCATTTCGGCTCACCACGGCTAGAGGCTTGTCTTGACCCCATTGGCACGTGAGCGGCCGGGTGTGAACAGCCGAAGACGAAAAAGAAATCGCTTTGCCAGGCATACGGCGGACAACTCACTATATTAAAAAAGAGTTAGCAGGCTATTTGCATAATTTATACATATCTAGTTATTCTAATATTCTTTAGATATATAATTATGTTGATATTTCTTCTATAGTTAATGTGTTGTATGAGATTTGAGCCAACCGGCGGTCTTGTTTGTCCACTCCTTTGACGGTGTAAAACAGGGGAGGCAGCAGGGAAAAAAAAACTCGAGATCGACGGGGAGCGTCTTGATGCTGACACATGAATACGAATAACACGTCCTGCTGCTTCTGTAGATGCGGCGATCAAGGGGTGAAGGCGCTGGCGATCCCTTTGCTCTCTGCAACCTGAACCCGCCAGCTGCCAGCTGCCACAGGCCCGAGCACAACTGACGCTGCCAACCAAGCCACACTTGCAGCTGGCAGCCCCCTGCTACCCGTGCATATGACTTGTCGCTTTACCTGAACAACACCATGTTTCTTGGTGACGAGACTACAACTGGTTATCATTCAGCTGTCGTTTTTGCCATCGCCAGCCGGGGTTTTTTTTTCAGCCATCGAACCTCAGTTTACAGAAATACAGTTTCAACTTTCACCTCGATTCGCCTGTCCTCGTCTCTCGCAGCCGCACCTCGTAGCCCATGTGAAAATGCCCACTGCCACCAGGGCCTTCTGCTCTTGCCAGCCAAAAGTCATGCCGCCACAGGGACAAACAGGCAGGCAAGCACAAGCTTGTTGCCGTCGTCAAATTACCAGGTGAACCTTTCTCGTGCAGTGATTTTTCGAGACTTCTGTCATTTCATGCCCCGGCAGACCACGCAATGCACCTCTTGCTTCGATATACTTGAAAACTTGCTCTTGCTCTTGCTACAAACGACCACCCTCCGAGGGCACTGATTCTGCTCTAGTTCTCGTGATTTCGACTTATTATTTATCTTTACCAACGGGTGCAGTGATTCTTATCTCTGGTGCATTACAAAACCGCCTCGTCGCGAGGAGGGCATCACGCAGCAGAATGGACATTCCAAAGAATAAAGCAGCCACCGCTGTTCCTGCAAGTATGGAAACTCAAAATGTTACATCAGTACTATTTAAACCTCCTCTTTCAGAGCACCCGCAGGCAAGATGGCCCCTTCGAACCGTGGACGACAATACGACTGCCTCCCGGTATTTGAAAACTTCGCAGGCACGAGCAAAAGCGTCAAATGATCAGGGGAATTTTGGACATTATCCTACAAGTGATAGAAGCTTCCCTGCTACCTATCATCCATCACCTCGCCCAAGACGTGGAATCGATGACCCTGCTCCGCGCAGAGACCCGACGGCACTCAATTTTGAAGAAGACCAACTAAGTCGTGAGCGCAGAGTACGCTCTTACCGAGACACAACTTCTGAAATCATCTCACTCTACGGGTCTAGAAACTCAGCGGCCCATGATTTAGAGCTTGCTCGAAATGATGAACACTCTTCCTCAATCCCATACGCAAGACACTCTAGTGCTCACCGTCAGCTGCAATCGAATTCTACTCATTTTCGGAGCGGAAGCTGGCAGAAATCCAGAACACCAGCCCCATACCCCACACGTCTGCGACGCCCCGGTACCAGTATGGCCTCTCCCACAATGGCCGAGGCGCGAACAGGAGACTACAGTAGAATGATGGAAGGCGACCGGGGTCCACAAGTATGTTGGGTCTCTGATGGTCAAACCGAGTGGTGGCTACTAACCATAAAAAGAAGATAGCTCACAATCCCTACAAAGCTTCACTTACTAACAATCAAAGACGAGTCCCTCCGCTTTCTCTCCGTGCCGAGATGAACAAGTCGTCCAGCTCACTGCCCACTAGATCTTCTCCGGGTCCAAACTACTACATGACAGCATCGGGCCGCGCTAGAACGCCAAGTTCCACTGTGTCTTGGGCATCAAGGCCTTCTGATACGTACTATATGGGATCAACCGACCAGAGCAGTAGATCTGCAAGCTTAACATCAATCGTTGAGATGTACCAGCGGCCAATGACATCCAGCAGCACCTGCCCAGCCATGAGACCGAATGGTACCCTCTACTATGACTATTCAGAGGATTTCAACGATCAGAATCCGCCAGGCTCCCGTGCTTCGGAAGCACCTCTCTCTCCAATCCCCCACAGAGCCGTTGGTGGGATGAAGCCACCGATCTTGCAGCAGGATCTGGAGCTCAAGCTGCATGGGACCATAGGCAATCCTTCAAATTTGGGTCTTGCGCACTCTGCTTATAGAGGGGGATATAATCGAACAGATAGCAGCATCGAAGATTCGTTTGATTCGTATCTTCAAGGCAGCCATGACGATTCCATCGAAGAAATTGAACGCGCCATTGCCAATGCCATCTCGAATGCAGCAGCAGATAAGTTGATCGCAGCCTCAGAACATTTGCATGCATATACAGATGCAGTGAGAAGCAATGTAGCAGACAAAAGGTCGAATTTCACGAATGCTGGCAATGTACCACGGCGACTCCCCGCAACAGAAAGACAATACGGGCTTAAGATGGCGGCTCCAATCATGGAAATGAATATCAACGGCAGAAGATCATCGCAATTGAGTCTGAATAAAAACACCATGGCACTAGACCCAGCATTTGCGGATTTCACGTCTCTTCTATCCTCTTTTGAGCGACTCGCAAAATCACCGTTTTCGAGACTAAGTGATGAAGATGACGTCGATGAGCGACACAGCAGACGAAGCAGCAGATTATCGGCAATGGAAACACTTGATGAGCTAGAAGCAATGGATAACACACAGAAGAAGCGCCATCGAGGTAAAGTCGCCACTGGACTAGCAAACGAATTTCTAACTGAAAATCCGACCTCGACAGTGGAAGGTAACTTGCTTCTCAAACCGGAGCCTCTCTCACCCGATCGCGTAATGAAGCACCAGATTGAACTGCGACAAAAGCTGATGATGAAAGCATTGCCGTCACTTCCAAAGGAAGGCATTGCCATCCACCCCGGAGAGGTTGCCCACGACTTGGTAGACAAGCGCAGCAAAAACGATTCTGCCATCTCTCAGGTTCGGTCATTATCGCTTCGGAGTCATATATCGCGCTCAGGCAGCCCCGGAAAGCTCAAGCTACGTGTTCGCACCCCATCTTCTTTTGGAGAGGGTGACTCTCCAACAGTCTCGAATGGCGCGCGACGCGAGCGACGTTCTGCTGATGAATACAGAGCCATCACCAAGGTCAAACCTCCACCTAAGCTTAAGCTGAAGATTTCACGAAACCAGCTGGGACAAGGACGAGCAACTCAGACCGGATCAATGATTCGTAACAATCGACTGAAGCAGTGTAACGCACTGGCCGACGTGGCGCAGCCGCCATGCAGCGACGTTGACAAGAAAGCAGATCCTCCAACTCTCATAGCAAGGCCAGGAGTAAATCAAAAACAAGAGATTCTAGCCGGGAGTATTGATCTCCGAGACAGTGTGGGTGGTTCGTGCCGGCCCTCTGATCAGTTCAACCTCTCCTATCCGCCTACTCCAGTCGAAAGTGCAACTGCCATTGTGCCTCGGCCTCGGCCGTCCCATGAANTCAGCAACAGAAATGCAAACAGTACATTCAGAGGCTGGCGATGCAGTACCGCATCGTATCAAGCCAAAATTTTCGTTTCTACGTTTAAGACCTGTTAACCAGACCACGCCAGGGACTCTCACCAAGCCTGCACCTGGTAGTTCTTGTAACAATTGCGAGTCCAACGAAAAAGTGGTCGACAAAGCTACAATGCGCCCAAATATCAGCCAATTTGATACAACTATGACAGAAAACCGTGCAAGCAGCGTGTCGGTGAAGTCAGAACGAGTAGGCAATCGAGTAAAGCGATGGGCCACGGATGCCAAGCGTGTGGTTCGGTCATACGTCAGACGTACACTAATTCGAACCCCCAAAAATATAATCGCCTAGAGAGGTTGGTGGATTGTTTGTTTCGAGTTCAAGAGAAAGGACGGTCTTCGCAAGCATATATTGCGCCAGTTCCACTGTTTGCTGGCGGGAAGCATAGCTGGCTGCAACGGAGCAACAAGTCAGAATTAAATCGGATAATACAGCATCAAATTAGCAATATTCTAAAATTTCTACACCCGAAAAACTCCTTGCTTTTTAACTGGCTCATGAGATTGAGACAACGTGAGGCACAAGAGGTGGGTGGTACCAGTGGGAAACGGTGGCGGAGGCCAAACTCCGAAGCGTTGACCTTTCCGGGACGCCCACTTAAACGAGTCATGGAAGCCAGGCGATGCTGGGGTAGACTACGATAAAACAACGACAGGCAATCTTTTGTCAACTTGAATACATCTCTGACTTTTTGACGGTTGAGAAACATGGCTACAAGAGATTACGCGGTAACGACTGGTGCCGATGTGCGCCTGGCAGCGCGCGATGGCAAACACACCGGCCCGACCTCTGGTCTCGCTCCTGGCTTCCTGCAGGCTAATATGCTGGTATTGCCAGTTGAATACGCCGACGATTTCAGAAGACTCTGCGCGCGAAATCCCGTACCGTGCCCTCTGATTGCCGAATCTTCGGACCTAGGCAGTTTTAACAGCGTCACGGGTTGCACGCCCAGGCTGACTATGAAGGGTTGCGACCTGCGCACCGATGTCCCGGCCTACATGGTCTACAACGACTCGAAACTGGTAAAATCACACTGCCGAGATATAAAAGACGAATGGACGGATAGCCATGTTGGATTTCTGATCGGCTGCTCCTACAGCTTTGAGACGGAGCTGGCCGCCGCAGGCCTGCCCCCTCGGCATGTGGTGCTGGACCGCAACGTGCCCATGTATCGGACGAGCCTCGCGCTGTGCCCCTCGGGCGTCTTCACCGGAAGCACATATGTCGTCTCGATGCGTCCGTACAAGAAGAAGGAAATTGAGCAGGTCCGGGCGATCACACGACGCTTCGGCGCAACGCACGGCGAGCCGATTGCCTGGGGCTGGGAGGCCGTGCAGAGCTTGGGCATCTGCGACATTGACGTGCCCGAATGGGGCGACGCGCCGTTGACGGAGGACGGAAAGCCGCTGAGTGAGACGAGAGAACGAGGCGACCGGGACGAAGAGGAGGAAGTGCCTGTGTTTTGGGGCTGTGGCGTGACGCCGCAGGAGGCAGTGATGCGGGCTGGACTGAAGGGGGTGGTGATGGCGCATGCACCTGGTCATATGCTGGTGTTGGATGCCAAAGATGAGGATATTGTTAGCTGAAAGGGAGCATACAGATGTTTGTCAGGTTATGATTTCATGATTTTATTTATACAACAGGTAGCATGCGAGCATTATCGATTTTACCAAGACTGGGCAGACAGAAAGCCATTCGTTCTTTAGCGGGGCAGCACCTCATAGATGCCAAGACAAATGTTATGAGATTTCAGGAACTGATGTTAGCTATGCATTTTGACAACGCCTAACTGAGCAGATCTCAGCTTCAGAGAGATAATTACAATGCAAGACGTGGCATGGCTTGGTGCCAACCGGGAGTGGCTTTGCAACACGGCCTCTGAACCAGGGCGAAGTGCTGTAACGGACAGCAACCCCGCTGGAACCCCGCCCCCACCACACCCGATGGTGCGCTGACGCCTCTTCAGCGCCTGACGCCCACGAGGTTCAGCCGCTCGGCAGCGCTGGAGAAAGAGAAGAGGTTCTTCACCTCCACCACCCCTCCCCATAGGGCAACATTGAATCTATATCAACAACTCTGCAGCCCCCTTTCTTACGGCCTGCGGGCCAGTCTTCTCATATGAGAAACCTTGGCAATCATTTTTATGGTGCTAGATTGACAAAGACCAATTGCGATGGAGGAAACACAGACCCCAATGGGGGAGTCGATCCGCACATCGTGAGTAGTTTTGGTCGATCTCTTTGGTTGAACGCTCTTACTGACCACAACTCATGGTACAGATGTGAACGATGCCGTCGTCGCAAGGTTCGTTTAATTCTCTGTGCTCTGCCCAACTCACCATCTGATTAACGTTCTGCGACAGATTAAATGTGATCGCAAAAGGCCTTGTTCTAGATGTGTCAAGGCAGGCAAAGAATGCATCCTGCAAGGTACCGGCGAAAAGCAAAGGTATGCGACAAAATGTAAAGTGTTGCGATATTATCATCATCATTATTAACTCTTTCGCGATAGGCCAGTATCCAAAAGCTACGTCACTGCTCTCGAGGGTCAAATCTCGGCACTTGAGCAAGTCATTCGTCGGCTCGCGCAGGCCGACGGGGCAGAGCGTGACGAGATTCTCGCGCAGCTCCCAGCTCTCTCCGTCGCGCCGCCCGACGGCGTGCCTGTAGCAGAAAAGACTGAGACGCCGGCCGATCCAACTGTTGTCGCGGCACGCCTCCGTTCCGGCCAGCTCCGACGGCTGCACCCCAGCCAGGGCGCGCAGTTCTTNGGCGGCACGAGCTTCCTGCAGATGCATCTCTCCCGGGAATCGTCCACGCCGGCCGGCGGCTCGACACTCCTCGAGTCGCCCCCGGCAAGCAGTACTCTGCAGGACTCCTCCGGCTTCGACCCCAACGCGCTGTCGCCGTTGGCGCCGGCGCACATAGGCCTGGCGGTCGATTCGGACGAGTCGACGCCCCGCAGCACGGCGTTCCAGTATGCGCCGCACGACGAGATGTCGCAGAAGCTCATGGCGACGTTTTTTCAAGGAGCAGTACCAGTACAGCATGATTGTGTACAGAGAGTACTTCCTGCGCGACTACGACATTGGCTCCGGAAAGTACTATTCGGATGTGCTGCTGTACGCCATTTGCGCGCTGGGCGCGCTGCAGTATGACGACACGCTCAATGTATCGGAAGTGTTTGCGGGCCAGGCGCAGACGCTCCTTTACGGCTCTCTGGACAACCCGGACCTTACTCTTCTACAGGCGCTGGTACTACTGGGATACCGCGAAATTGCGGTCGGAAGGACATCCAAGGGGTGGCTATTTTGCGGCATGGCTTTCCGAATAGCGCACGAGATGGGCTTGCATCTAGATCCAAGCAACTGGGACGGCTTCACGGGCTTTCACCGTGATCGCGAGATTCTTCGGCGAGTCTACTGGGCCGTCTTCACCGCGGACAAGCAGCTGAGTCTGTACTTTGGTCGACCGCCGGCGCTCTATCCGAACGAATCTGATGTCCGCAACACGATTCGTCTGCAGTATCCGCCAGACTGGCAGGGGCTCTTGGAGACGTACCTGTGCGAAAAGGTTTCTGCGACGGAGTTTGAAGACGGCGTTGCGCTTGTCGGTTCCTTCATCTATCGTGCAGAGCTGTCGAAGATTATCCACGTCATGATTACCGACTTGTTCGAAAATCGCCGCGGCGACTCTGACCCTGCTGTCATAGCAGCCAAGTCGCGCCAGATACACGTGTCTCTCACAAAGTGGCTGTCCAGCTTACCAGGTACTGTACACTGGAATCAATGGACAGTAGGCAAGGTACCGCCTTCAGTGCTCCATTTACAGTAGGAGATTCGCTTTGCACTCGCCAGCTCTGAAAGTAACTAACAATTCTGCAGCATGGTCTTCCATACCGTCATGATTATTCTGCACAGACCGCCCTCAAACATGTTTGATAAGCCTGGCATCGCCGAAAGCGAAGATGTTGAGATTTGCTACGAATCACTGCAAGCCATTCAGCGCTTGATGCGTAGTTTCTCACGATTTTACAGATATAGGTCCCTACCGCTTGATTTTGTGCAAACACTTGCTACGGCAACCGGAATCGTGCTGATGCGGCGGTACTTGCTGAAAGCCTCGTGGACCGATCCAGAAATCGAGCGCTCCGTGTCTTTACTGCTCGAAGCGATGAATGAGATCCAAAACACCTGGCCGCCGGTCCGCGAAATCCGAGATTCCCTGGTGCAGGCCCAGCAGAGCCAGGCTGTTCTGCCCCCCGACGTGCCTTTTGCAGGCAACGACCTGATGACGGGCCTGCACCTGGACGTCTCCGCCATTGGCAACTTTATGCCCTCGTTCGGCAGCGCAGGTGGCAGCGCGGGCGGTGATGATATTGAGACGCTTATCACGGATGAGTTTTTGAGCGCGCAGATGCAGACCGCAGAGCCCATCATGCAGCCTTTTGACTTTAATCATCCGCCTGGGATGAATTGAAGACGTGTTGGAAGACATTTGGGCGAACATGATGACTTGATGAAATTTTACTGAAATAGAATAAAAAGTTGGAAAGCCATGGGGATTTTCATGCAATGCAGGAGTTTGTACATTTATATCTAGGTGTACACCAAACAAACGTTCCATCGTTACCTGAGTTTCAATTACGTTGTAACTGGGCCACGAGATGGCGCTCGTCTACTTGACAGACATCATTGGATCTGGCGTGCGCGTTCAACCAGCCGATTAATAGCCATGAAACAACAACTGAAATAGCAATACTTCTCGAGCGTTTCTACTGAGACGAGGGTAGTAGTTTTCTTCTCCATTACACGTCTTGATATCTGTAAATAGCCCCTACCCCGTGACACCAGGCAAGCTCCATCACCAACTACGTCGCCGACCAAGGATTCTAATTTATTAGCGTGCTATCCTAGAGGCTTGTGAGCAGAAGCCTGAAGTATTGGCAAGGACAGCAGGTGGAGCGGAAGGTCCGGCTGTCTCTGCATATTGCCTGATCAAGACCACGATCAGGATACGTCGCTGCCCGGGTGTATTGGCAATGCTCAGCTGTCGATGTAATGCCTGTGTCGGCGTCCTCGCATCTGTTTTCTGATTCGCCTTCCCGCGCTGTCACGTGTGGTGGCCGTCTCTGACCTGCGCCTGTGCCTTCTTAGGGTCAACTGAGCTAGAGAAGTCTTGTGTTGTTTCATTTCAGTGAATATGTAAGTCTCGATGAATATTAGCGAGAATAAACCGCGTTATATCTAGTGCAAGAAGCATCATCAGTGTGCTTGATGCATAACTTTCCATGGCATACCGCAGCTAAGACGCCAGGTTTCACTTTTTTCCGGCCTGTCGAAATTCATAGAATAAGAAAGTAAAAATGAAAGAATTGTGAAACAACGTTTAGGTGTGACTCGGGTACGGCTAAAACATGCTCTTTCGCACTTACGACTCTGCTGATCGAACCACTTTTAGCTGCAATATATGCTGCATGTTCCATTTTCAGCCGGCCACCCAACTGCGGCCGCTTGCCGCAGTCTCATTTACACCACATGCAGTCTTAGACGAGAAGCTTTGTGCTAGTTTAGTTTTACCGATCAGAGGGGCGTGCTCTTAGTACCCGACGATGATCGGGACATCGCTCTGTCTGCAGGATTGTCGCCATCTAGGTGGTACGATCAACACGAAAATTTCACAAGATTCTATCGCTACATGGGAGGGGCTACCAGGCTGTCATAAGCCGAGTTGTAAGTTAAAAATTGTAAACGTAACTCATGGACCTTCTGCTGAGGCAGTTACTTGACTGAAACCAGTACATAGGAGTAGATGCCAGCAAGCACCATATAGATCAATGCACTGTACGCAAGAATATCCAGCACCTTCCTGAGCTGCGCCTTGAGCATGAGATTCAGACGCCGGCGGTCTCTTTGGATAAAATTAATACTCGCGTTGATGTGTGGTGGCTTCTCGGCTGGCACCGGCGTGTCGAGAAACGAGCACAGAGGCCCCCACCCGTCCCCAGCGGTGTGCTCGAGCAGCCGTTCGGGGGGCACAAGCGACCGAACCTTTGCGTAGTGCTGTTTCATGCTGGATATGCCGTTGCTTTCAAAATCGCCATCAAAGAGAACCTGCTGTAGCTTCAGAAACAAAGGATGCGTCCATCGATTCGGCATTCGTAGAAGAATGGCCATAAATGCAACAAACGGGGGGAGAAAGCCACGGTTAGCTTTGAGGAGTGAGCTTTTGAAAGACCTTTATATTATACAGAATTCATTAGCGAAAGGGGCCCTTGATCTCATGAGCTGTATGGGCAAGGCGCAATGTCACGGAAGCAATTACCTAGCCCACTCATCAGGATCCCGCATAGTGAGAATGACCTTTGCGTCAGGGTAGTATTCGACTAGCTCTTCCGCGAAATAAGCGGCCGGCATATCTATCACAGCCTAGTGGTGCTCTTCGTTAGAAAGGGGGGAAGATGGAATCAAATAAGTGGCTGGAGAAAGTACCTGACAATGTCCGAGTAGTTTATCGAAGTCGTCCTTGGATGGTTTCAGGCCATGATCATGCTTCGCCTTGATGAGATCTAACCATAGCTTGCAATCGTATTCATGCCTATGAACTGCGTCAAAGGTGTGATAGGTGTGATGAAAGCCAAGAGTTAGGAGCTGGTCGCGTAGAGCTAAATTACGGTAAGCATACCTGCCGGCAAACATAAAAACTATCAACTTCACCTACATCTAGTTCCTGTTCGACTGTATCCAAGACACAGAACCTTCATGGGAACCGTACGTGTGCCATAGGTCCGGTGTGGATAGACGACGGTCTGAGGACCGATTCCCAAGATGTTTGAAGGCTCCATCTTGGCTGGTTGCATACGTTGAGAGACGAAAGTTGGGGGGTGGTAGGAGGAAGATAAATCGCAAATGGACCTACAACGTGTGGTATCAAACAACTCGAAGAAGGATGGGGAGTGCTTACCCAACAGCCGAAGCTATATTGGGTTGTACTGAGCTCTTGGCTTATATGCACGTATTGCAAGAAATGGAGGAGAAGTCTCGGATAATACCAGCGGGTCTATAAGCACGGACTCTATTTGTTTTCGCTGCATGCAATGCGGCCTAATACGTGGATTTGTTAGCTTATGCCGACCGCTTTCGCTCTGACAGTTGTGCTGTGGTTAATGGATCGGCAGGTGTGCGTGACGGAAGATCCGAAGTTACAATACTCCGTATGGCCAAAATATGCGTTGCATGATGAAATTTTGCGTGAGGGGTACTAAGACATGCCGGGTATGTCCTCAATTAGCCGCACGCTGTGGTGCGCCAGCGTGGACTGCATCAGACATGCAGCTTTTCAAACGTTGCATACACTCGGCATTTGGATGACCTGCTTGATGACGCTACCTGCCAGGTTGCATATATTGCTTCATAATGATCAGAATGCAGATTATTTTGAGCAGCGGTGACGTGCTGCCAGCACAGTCCTGGTCATGCTTTAGCCTACGTAAGACAACGCAGAGAAGCATTGAGTCTCACCTAACAGAAAGATAAAAAGGCAAACAAGATCGCACTTTTGTATATATTCATAATAACTTTTTGGTTTAGAAGCAATCGATAGTGCTACATCTCTCACAAACCAGCAATTACTCCACTTTCGTTCCTTTTGTATTATTCGTCACAATGTCCTTGACCGCGACCGTCGCAACTGCACCCCTTCCTAAAGACTCCATCCTCATAGGAGGGTCGAATGCTTGCCAGGCTGATGAAAAAGAAATAAGAGGAACGGCAGAGCATCCTGCAGCATTGTTCCCTAATTATCTTCCTGTTTGGGAATCGCCGCCATTACAGTACATACAGCTTCTGTCCCAAGACACTTTGGAGAAAAATGCTGAATTAGACGGCCAGATACCCGCCACTTGAACCATTTGAGCATGTTGAACGTGGAAAGGGAGCGGATGCCACATTTTCGGATCTTCTCGGACCAGAGAGTAAAGTGGAAGACCTCACTGGCGTGTTAGGTGCAGAGATTTCCGGTGTGCAGCTTAGCCAGCTGAGTGACAAAGGAAAGGACCAGTTGGCTCTTCTAGCCGCAACGAAGAAAGTCCTCGGTACAGTTTCGCCCTCTTCCCTCCATTTACCCTTTGACACTTTCCAGTAATTCCGAGCATGTGCTAAACTGTGACGGCTAGTGTTTCGCGACCAAGATTTTGCTTCCCTGCCCATCAAACAAGCAGTAGATTACTGTGGCTACTTTGGGCCGCTCATCCCGCACCCACATTCCGGTGCACCTGAAGGGCACCCCGACGTTCATGTAATCCATCGCCCGGCAGGAAGCCATCTAGGGCAGGAGCACTTTTCCAGGTATACCAGCTCCATGGCATGGCATACTGATCATTCGTATGAAGTGCAGCCTCCCGGGGTAGCCTTTTTATATGCCTTGGAGGTTCCTTGCGCAGGTGGTGATACCGTCTTTGTCGACATGGAAGCGGCGTATGAGCGGCTGAGTCCGGCATTTAGGCAGGTCCTGAATGGCCTTTCTATTGTGCATACGGCTCGGAAACAGACGGCTAGGGCTCTTGCGACTGGCGGACACATTCGGCGCGCGGCTATCGACACGACGCATCCCCTCGTTCGGTTGCATCCAGCGACCGGCAAGAAGGCATTGTATTTCAACCCTTCCAATGCGGATGGTGTGGTAGGGTTCAAGAAAGAGGAGAGCGACTATCTTGTCAAGTTTCTGTCCGATCACATTACGATGGGGCATGACATGCAGTGCAGAGTCAAGTGGGCAAATGGAACAGTTGTGGTGTGGGATGTAAGTGCTTCTCTCAGTGTGGGAATTTTTCATCGTTGTTTGCCCTGTCTAATGTGACTAGAACCGCAACACCTGCCATTCTGCATTGACAGACTGGACAAATGGTCAAAGACGCCACCTTGCACGGTATGCTATTCGGATCGCATCGCTGATTCTACTTATTAACAAAACACTTTGTACGCGAAAAGCATTGTTCCTGCTGCAGAACGCCCTTATAATGAATAGATGCACAATGCTTGTTGCGCTATTTGATACTGCACATATGAGTCATGAATTATGTTTTCAATTTAAGAGCCACCAATTTGACGCGATTTAAACTATTGAAATGCTGCAGATGCCCTGTCTATGGAGCGGTGATGTGTCTGCCGTGTAGTTATTAGGCTAGGAGACCTAGGGGGCCACCTATCGATGCTCTTCGCGATACGTCTCTGGTGTGGATCAGAATTTCAAGTTAATATCGCAAAATCTTCCAATTTTTGAAAGACACGAGAACTCGGCGTACGGCCGTCCTGCTCAAACATGCCGATCAATGTCGTACCACGGTTTGGAGTCGTTGCTTAGCTGGACGATGGGTCGCGACTTTTGTCGCGGCGCAAAAACGGACGGCTTTCCGGTGTCGTACCCGAGACAACAAAGCAAATTTTGTGTGTTGATCAGTGTCTCTCATAGGAATATTGAGACGTCAACAAGTATATCCAATTACAGGTCGTAATGGGCCGGAAAACAGGTAGCGGAAGCCATACAGCTGACTTTCCTTTGTCGATCATGTCTCACAAGAGCATGGAGATACTATTTGACTGATTGTTGGGCCGCGATGAGCCGGGAACGGATGAGGTTTTGGAGGCTCTCTGAAACGCAAGAGGACGTCTATATTTTCTCTACTTTCTGCATATTTTTGAAGGCCACAGAACACAGTCAGTCGCCTATATGGTACACTTGTCCAGAGATTTGCTCAAAACGGCCAATCGGTTATGGAGTGGATTAAGGAGACACTCTATGCCCTGGATGCACCCTGTCGCAGTCGCACGGTGCCATTGCGGGTTCTCGCCGTCGGGCCCTCGCGATCGGGCACGGCATCGCTTCGAGCAGCACTTCTAGAGCTCGGGTATCAGCACACGTACCATGGGTTTGACCCTACCTTGAATCCTGCGGACGACATCATTTGGCACAGATTACGACTGAAGCAGCGGTCTGGTCGTTGCGCTGGGACAAACCTCCTCACAGCCGCCGATTTTGACAAGGTGATAGGCCACTGCGCCGCCATCACCGACCATGCGGCGGCAGCGTTTGCGCCTGAACTTATTTCGGCATACCCTGACGCAAAAGTTATCCTCAACATACGCAAGGACGGGGACGCCTGGCACGACAGCGTCATGCGCGCCCTCGTACCCCTGCAAAACAGCTGGCTCTTTTGGCTCCGGAGCTGGTTCTGCGCTGAGCTGTTCTGGCTGCAGGAGAGTTTTTTTCGGGGAAACTGGAGAGAGTTCTACAGAGGATCGTTTGAGAAGAACTCGCTCCGTGTCCTGGAGGATCACTGCCGCTTGGTAAGGAGCTCGGTGCCGCCGAGCAGGCTCCTGGAGTGGGATGTCGGCGATGGATGGGGGCCTCTATGCGAGTTTTTGGAGCATGATGTTCCCTGCAAGCCGTTTCCGGCATTGAACAAGGAGCTGGGATATGAGAGGATGTTTCAGGAGCGTGTAGCTCGTGCCGATGCGAATATTGTCAGATGTAGCTTGGCTGTCTTCCTCGGTGTTTTTGGGCTATGGTTCATGGCTCGTAAATGAACTGTCAATTTTTCGCAAGATATCAATGTGAGCAGTTGTCCAAAATTTTCTTAGATCCAAGTTATTCAGCACGGCTGCTGCCTGGGATTTTGGTGAAACAGATTATCATAGTTGGGCAAGGTACTTCTGCGAACGGTAGCACCTTGTTTTCGATGGGTATGGTAATGGCTCAAGAGGAAATCGCAGACTATGAACAACAGCTTCTCATTTTACATTGGAAGTTTGACGGTCTTATTTATTAAAGAAGATAAACGGTTATTGGAAACCAGAGATTCGCCCGGTGGAAGCTTCGAGGAACAGAACCACGCGACCATGGGCGGACTTTACTAATCTTGAAGCTATTAAATTTATTTAAAAGGAGTAATTGATATTCATTTCCTTTTTCCTAGACTGACTATAGGGCTTCTTTTATAAAGCCGCTGGTTTTTCAAGGGTTGGTGTCGTGGAGCTCTTACTTATACGTCTCCATCTATTCGGGAGTGAGAGAAAGTATCGTTTCTCCCTTATAGCGGGTCAAGCACTACTCTATCCGTAGAATAAGAGCTGGCTACTTTAAATTAACCTCATTTTGAGTCTATGGAAGGCTTTCTCATATTTTTGATAATGATGTATGCTTTGTGAATGTGGCTTCTTGCCGGCGCTTAGTAGTATGCGCAACAACGGGGGTACTTCTCTGTGGCCGGTCCACGCATGCAAATGCGTGTGCCGACCGCCGTAAAATGGAACCCAGGACGCCGACACATGTTGTCAGGGTCTCTCGTTGCTATCATAAGTACCTATGGTGATTACTGTCATGGGTACGCTGGTGCGGGAGGCTGTGAAGGCGCGCCAATCCGAAAATAGAATCAGCCTTGACTTGCCACTATTGCGCTCAGGGGTGATAGTTGGGCAGATTTAGCGACAACTGCATTAATTGTTTTGTTTTCTCTCGCGATCGGAAATTTCCAGATTTAGCCAGTCACAAGCCTGAAATTGGGCGCATCTCGCCAGAAGGTGACCGTTCTTGTCGCCGCAATTAAAGCCCATCAATGCGAGATTCGAAGATTCGCCGCCCAGGAAATGGTCAGCATGTCTCGCATTAGAAAAAGCAATTTAGATACTGTACATGGGCACCCGCTGACGACAACCTTACGTTGACGGCCACCAGGCATGAGAGACAGCGCGTGCGGACGGATTGGGTCTGGCACAACGCCATGATTCACGCATGATTCAGGCAGGCGAAGCGAGGCTTGCGCAGCGTCGCCCTTTTGTCTTGCTTGGGCCGCGTCGATGAGCCACGTCCATTTACCTGCTTCGCCATCTGCCTGCCAGCCCCGCGTCCTGAAGAGACAGAACCCCTATCGGTGGGAGGGCACAGTGCATGTGTGGCAGCACATCAGCTCCGTTGCGGGTGGTGGGCGGGCGGTAGAGATGAAGATGTACTGGTAGGTCGACCCTGTCCCCGCCGAGATTTAATTTATCCAGAGCATTGATATTACTTTTTTGGCATAATCGGGTGTTGCTGCCCAAGGCGAGCGGACAGGGCGAAGAGGGGGGCATAGCATTGCCTTCTATAGGGTGATGCAGATGGCGGCGAAAGAAACAGCAGAGATTTGGTTCGACTGGATTCGGGAGGGAAGCTCAAACACAATCGACGTTGGGGATACTACGTAGCCGACGTGCGACCTGCACCAAAGTTATCCTGTCACTCTGGGTGTTTCTGGGAGAATTGGACTGGGCGGCTGGAGGTTACAAAGTTGCAGCGCCCCATTTTCCATTATTCGGAGGCTTTCCCGCTCTGCTGGTTGCTTTGTGGGCACCCAGTAAGCTTCCGGCCTGCTCCAAGGAAACCCCGGCCAGAGCGGCAAGTTCCCTACCAACTCCTCCTACCTACCCAGGTGCCTACTAGGTAACTAGTACCTCAGCACGGAGTCGTACCAACAAGGCTCCCTCTAGCGTAACCATCGCCCCAGCTCTAACTTACCTAGTTAGCTGCCAACCAGGCACAGCCGCAGTCAGTTTGTCACTGCCTTGGCAGCTGGCACCACCACCAGGGCTCCTCTCCGGATCCTTTCGCTTGCGCCTCGTATCCTTGCATCGCAAGACGACAAAAAAAAGTTGTCATCCTGGAGAGCAGGCTCCAAAAAGTCTTTTGATTCCTGTTTGAAAAGCCCTACCTTGATGTCAATAAACGTCTAATCGGCTGCGGCCTTTTCATCTTCAAACGGTCGCGTCGCCAGTATGGACGACGACGTAACCCCAACGGCGTCGTCGCCTCCGCCAGCAAGCACCACCACGCCC
>JANAKD010000466.1:0-18499 GCA_027627215.1 Lecanicillium saksenae | reverse complement strand
AATTTCTTCCAGGCCGGCGTGGCCGCGGCGGCGTCTGTCGAGCCGCTCATTTTGACAGTTTTTTCTGCGTATTTTTATCTTGTGTTTTCGTGGTTCTTCGTCGTCGAGCAAAGGGAGCGATTCTTGCAGTTTGGGTCGCAATGCTTTTTTTTTCTGGAGCGCTTCTGCCGCACTAACAGCGCCGTCAGATTGGGCAGCGGACTCGGCGTTTTTCGCGGGTGTAATAGGACGGCTCAGTGTAGGAGTTCACGAGGTGNCAGTCTCAGCCGACACCTGCAGTTGACGCCGAAATTTATTGGATAGTGGCTGGCTCGTGATGGCTGTCGCAGAGAACTGTTCATCGAAAAAANGTTCCCAGCCCGTCTCCAGTAAAAAGTTGCCCATCCCTTCTAGAACCCCTGCAGCTGCACCACTAAACTTTCCTGGCTGTTGCTGCGCTGCCACTGCTGCCAGTTGCTAGGGCGGGCGTCCCCCAGCAAACAAAAACCGATGCCTCAGGAATCAACTCCATCACTCTCAGGCACCCACCACCAAGCGCCTGCAGAGCTCCATCATTGCGTTGCGGATTCTAGGCAAGCTTGTGCTAACGCGTCCATTGAGCTTCATCACTTGCGATCGGCCACCGCAACACCGCAACACCAACTCCATCTGATCATCGTCGTCGCTTTGAATCTCGCACTGCGCTTCACAACCACATATAGTCGACGTTGCCCATCCTAGGGCCTGCAATCCGCCACAATGTCTGGTACGTTGCCAGCAAAGCTAGCTCAACCGAGCTGCCCTGCCGCCTTCGGATGCTGACCCTTTTGTCTTCCAGCCAGCGCATACGACAGACACATTACCATTTTCGCCGACAATGGCCGTCTCTACCAAGTTGGTACGTTCGAAACACCCGCCATGCGACACACTGGCCGTCCCGGGCAAGTCAGGCGCCGATGACGCTCCGAGCTAACGTCAACCCCAGAGTACGCTTTCAAGGCCATCACAGCCGCAAACATCATGTCTGTAGGCATCCGCGGAAAGGACTGCGCCGTGGTTCTCTCGCAAAAGAAGGTTCCCGTACGTCTAAGCACCGCTCGGTGAGCTGGTACACCACTAACAACCTGCGCAGGATAAGCTGATCGACCCTGCCTCCGTCTCCCACATCTTCACAATCTCCCCCTCGGTCGGTTGCGTCATTACCGGATCCATCGCCGATGCCAGAGCTTTTGCGCAAAGAGCACAAGGTGAGGCTGCCGAATTCCGATACAAGTACGGCTACGAGATGCCTGCCGATGCCCTCGCCAAGCGTCTGGCCAACATTAGCCAGGTCTATACGCAAAGAGTATGTCATGCCGCGAGCAGCTGATGGAGAACTGAGCGTATGCTAATAATGCCAACAGGCTTATATGAGACCCTATGGTGTCGCCACCACCATCATCTCCCTCGATTCCGAGTACGGCCCTCAACTGTTCAAGTGCGACCCCGCAGGATACTATATCGGATACAAGGGTACCGCCGCTGGCCCCAAGCAGCAGGAGGCGCTTAACCACCTCGAGAAGAAGCTGCGCAACAAGGACTGCGCTGAGGGCACCTGGGAGGAGGTTGTTGAGCTGGCCATCACGACTCTTGGCACAGTGCTGAGCATGGACTTCAAGAAGGGCGAGATTGAGATTGGCATTGTCGGCGGGCCCCGTGCCGATGGCAAGGAGGGCACGGAACCTGGCTTCCGCATGCTCACTGAGGATGAGATTGATGACCGTTTACAGGCTATTGCCGAGAAGGACTAAACTCTTCTCGTGCTGGGCAGCTCGGCCTTTGTTTACTAGCTTAAAGCTTGTGTAATACAATACCAATGAAAATATCATAACGCTGATGGACTATTGCGCTATAGATCATGTACGTGTTTGGCAAGAGTCAGAGTGATACTGCGCGGATGTTTGACAAGGCTAGAACTCAACGACATAGATTTTTAGTCCCTAGAGCTCAGCCCAATTCGCCGCCCCCCACACCGGAAAGATGGCAGTTTCTTGCAAATTAGAATATTCGGATACTATTTTGTCAGCCGGGAGCATAGCTAGGGACATGGATATAAATACGCTAATATGGGCACCAGTACTTGTTCGGGGATGGCCCGGAACGAGGTTACAGCATCTCGGAGACTTATGGGATCAGGCTCGCTGGCTGTAAACTATTGTTGTAAATTAACCATCACGTGAAGCAGGACTATGACAAACAGCGTTCTTCTCCGACATTAATTGCGTTTCTTATCCTCAATCCTCGATGTTCGGTCTCACCAACTTCTCCTCTGCTGGTATCAAGCAATAAGTGTAGCTCAAAAGCAAGCCACCAAAATGAAACTTCTCTCGTCTCTTGCCAGTTCTTTGCTTCTTTCTCAAGCCACTGCATGGTCCATATACCTGCAGAAGTACGGCTGCAACGAACCGAGCAACCACCAGGGCAAGCTCCTTGAAGACAACGACAACAACAACCACGAGTGCCTGACGCTGCCCGACGATATTGCCACTTACCCGGCCTTTGGATTCCACCGCGCCGTCGGCCGTTGTCACTTTTCATTCTCTACGTCAGCGGATAACTGCGCAAACAAGGTGTACACCAACACCTACGACGCCAACTATGAGAGGGGCTGTTTTAGAGTCAAGCAGGACTGGCAATACTTGACTGTCACAGGATGTGATCATCATGACGTTCCCCCCGTTTAGATGGAATGAGTTTTAATATGGATTTTTTTTTTGGAGAATTTTGAACCATTGGGACGCGATGTGCTCTCGCCCCATAGCAGCGAACAGGTTGTCGAGTTGTGATCAAGGGGCGGGTATTGTAACGCTAGCAAGGTCAAAGCTGTCTGATAATTAATTTAAAATAATTCAAGGGAAATCACAACCTATTTCTATTGCTAGTTAAGAAGAAACTAAACGGAAGGCATAATGTTAAATCAGAATATCTACCTCAAGAGCCCACCCGTCTTTGTGCCTGGATACGGTCATTTACAATGCATGCCCGCAGCACCAAAGAACCCCAAACTCACCCAGCCACCAGCGATGAATCAGGCTGGCTTTGCCGCAAGTGGCAACGACAGTGCAGAATTGCTACAGAGAGAGTCACGTGAAGTATGATACGATTGAATGCATCCAACTTCTCACCCCCTCCATTTGCAACCCGTCCCCGCTTCGCAGCTGGTTGGCCAGTCTGCCTCATGAATTGGGGTCAACTCGACGCTCCGCCACCATAGCACAGCACAAGCGACCATCGTAGAACTTGGGGAGTATCTCAGAAGTTTAAAAGCTTCTTCCAACCTGGCTGCAGTGTTTCGCAGAAAACCTCCAAAAATGGCGCAACTAATTCCACCTCAAGAACCGCCTAAATTGCTGACTGCGGATGAGATCCTACCTACGATGCGTCGGATTGTGGATGAAAAACGCGCTCTGCGAGATGAGATAGTGCGCTCTCAAAATCCTACCACCGCATCCTTTGCCAACACTATTCTTCCCATAATCGAGGTCGAAAATCGCACTTCGGGGGAATTCACCATGATTGTGCTGATCAGCTTTGCTTCGCCTCTGCCTGAATCGCGGGCCGCGGCCAGGGATGCTCTCAAGTTGGCGTCGGAGGCTTCGGCGTCCAGTTTGTCAAGGCGGGATCTGTTTACCCTTGTAGACGCCGTGAAGAATAATGGCGAGGCTTTGGATGAGGAGTCACGGCGATATGTGGACATGCTCTGGAGCAAGTATAAGAGAAGCGGCCATGGTGTGCTTGAAGACGAGCAGATTCAGATTTTTGCAAAGTCACAAAACGAAATAGTGCATCTGCGTCGACAGTATATCCACAATACCATGGCGAACAACGAAGGCTGTTGGCTTGCCAGAGAAGATCTCGACGGCCTCCCGGAAAAGTGGCAGCATCGCTACATCGCCGAAACCCCGGCAGAGGACAGCAATCGTGTCTTCATTCCTTTCAAGCGAGCAGAGAGTGAGGCATTCCTCAAGTATTGCCGGAATGCGGCAAAACGAAAGCAGTTTTCTGTGGCGAGGAGCAGATGCTTGGCAGAGAATGTATCCGTCTTTAAAGAAGTGATAATGAAGCGGCATGAGAATGCCGTCATGCTTGGGTATCCCAACCATGCTGCATTCAAATTGGAGGACAGAATAGCCAAGTCGGTCGAATGGGTTGAATCCTTTCTCAGCCGACTGGAAGCAGAGTTTCTCCCGCAAGGGAGAAAGGATATGGATACTCTCATCGCGGCCAAGCAACAACACATGAAGGATTCTTCGTATATTGATTACTACCCAAATAGCATGCCGCCATGGGACTATCCATATTACTCTCGCCTTGCAAAGGGGGTTGATACTTTTGACTTCGAGAAATTATCGGAATACTTTCCTCTCTGCTCAGTTGTGTCTGGCCTGCTGGACACAGTTGCGTCATGTCTCGGGCTGAGGTTCGATAGGATGACTGCGGAGCAACTGGATAAATCGGCATGGCACGACGACGTGATGGGCTGGGCTGTGTGGGATACTAGCCCGCGCTTAGACCCCGGTCCTTTGGAGTTTGTTGGATACTTGTACATGGATCTTCTGTCACGGGAGCACAAGTACAAAGGCTCCCAGGACGCCAATCTCCAAAGTGTAGGGACCTTGAAATTTTTAAATTCTATCAGAATCGAATTTCTATGCTAATATTCTGGGTGGCTAACATGTTTCCGTTTGCAGTCCTTCGTCAACACGAACGGTGACAGACTGTTCCCCGCAACAGTCATTATGTGCAGCTTCCCTCGGCCTGCCCTTGACGAAGTCACCCTACTTACGCACGACAATATCGTGTCTCTCTTTCATGGTAAGTGAGCTAATGTTTTCCATAAGAGCCATCTTTGTTGTTGATGGTTTTGGGATCAGAATGTGGCCACGCAATGCATGACTTGTTGTCGCGTACCAGGTATTCAACATTCCACGGATGGACCTCGCCGCCGGACTTTAGTGAGATATCTAGTCTTCTATTCGAGAACTGGTGCTGGATGCCCACGATACTTCGAAAGATGAGTCGCCAGTACACCAGTCTTGATCCCAAGTACTTGCGTCAGTGGCAGCAAAACCATGCAGGACTGCCCCCACCACCTGATAAGCTCCCAGAGACCGAAATACAGCGCCTTATCAGTAGCCGAAATCACCAGACAGTACGGTGGTATCTAAGTCAGATGTGCGTAGAAATATTATGGTACGTATCCCTGCAGCTAATAGATGCATTGTCTAGGTTCTATTCCCGCTTTGACATGGCGCTCCATAGCTGCAATAGCCTGCAGGAGTGTATCAATATAGATCCTGCCAAGCTGTTTTATGAGTTGCAGGGAAAACTTCGCTTGCTGCCGATAGTGGACCGGGCCGATTGGGGCCACCCTGAAGCAAATTTTACACACTTGATGAAAGGCTACGACGCAGGGCTATACTCGTATCTCAGGTATGCAGAGGCTTATGCCCCCTAAATGCTCCAGATTTTGATTTATCTGTTCCTGATGATTCCTTATTCCAGCGCACACGTTGCTGCTACAAATATCTTTTCCAAAATATTCATCGACGACCCTTCTAGCCAGGAGGCTTGGAATGGCTATCGGAGTGGCCTGTTAGCCTGGGGAAGTAGTCGAGACGAGAGAAGACTTTTGCAAGATTTACTAGGAGGGCCGAGTGACAATGTCCAAGGACTGTCAGATTCACTGCAAAGATAATATCGAAATAGTAAGCTTGACACAGCAGACTACTACACGCAAGCCAGAGTTTTCGCTGCAGTTATGTCAACCCACAGTATGGATACAGAAAGACTGCTTTCAAATTTCCGCTCTCAATGGAAAAAATTGCTAATCATTGTGATAACGTAATTATCCCAGACAATATTTCTTCTCGAGTCTGCCATGATTGTGCGTAGCAATAGCCCAGTTCCAGCACCCCTCACTGTGATTGGCTGAGAGCGTCGTCCAGAGGCTGCCTGAAACCCCGCTTTATACCCATTCGGGATAAGCCGCTTAAACCGTTTCGGAATTAAATATGTGGGTCAACGCTACCTCCCTGACGCGGGAAAATGCGTGCCGAGCAACCTCCCCCATCCGTTTCGCCGTCTCTCAACCACAAAGCTGCGTATTCCGCTGGCGCCGTCACTCATTTCTGTCTCTGCCCAGCCTGTCGGTGTGACTACACCATTCTATTGCGCTTTGTCTCACACCGCAGTACAGCCGACGATCGAGAGCGACGGTACTCCCGCTCCACCCCCTGGTCCCGTCATCCAGCCTACAGTACGGGTGCGGAAGGGCTTCGTCTCAACTCTTTGTCTTAGCTGCCAAGTTTTCCGCCAGAGCCCATCCCGGTTGTGTCCAATTACAGCAAACTATCCACATCTTTCGAGTCATCCTGTCCCATAGGCCTGGGACTGCAGCCATCTCAGCTAGAGTCTCCCTACTCGCACTCTGCATGACGCACCCTTAGGTCCTTTCCCAATAGCGTATCAACAATCGCGATTACCCCCTTTCTCAAACCTTGTCTGCATTTGGTGATCTGGACGGATTCCAGTTCTCGACTGCCACAATGGACGTCCTCTCATCAGATGAGAAGCCACCCGTCTTCAACTATGTCCTCAGCTTTTTGCTTGTAGGCATTGCGTGGGGTGGCACAACTCCATTCATCCGCATCGCAGCCAAGTCGCACAAGCCACCCCAACACAAGATCTTGGATGACCCAGCAGTTAAAGCAAGTTGGATTCGCTCCAAGCTATATGGGGCTTTTTTCTCGGTGGTTGATTTGTTGCGAAATCCACGATATGCGGTTCCGCTGCTGCTGAATCTAACAGGCAGTGTTTGGTTCTTCTTACTTATTGGACAAGCCGGCAAGTACTTAACATTCCCCAATTCCCGCCCCAAGTGTCTGGCTTGGGCATCCATGTCGCGGAAATACAATGTGCTTGCATTGTGCCTAGAGACAGGGATGGAAGAGGGCTGCAGCCATCCGACGCCTAACAGTACGCTAACGAGATGTTAATCCCTGCAGAGCTGAGCCTTACGGTACCAATTGTGAACACAATGGCATTTCTCTTCACCGTTCTCGGTGAATGGATGGTCGAGGGCAAAGTCATCAGTCGAGGTAAGGCTTTGAAGCTGAATGCTGTGGAGCGCTGCCGGTATCCTTCGGCGGCCAGGCATATCCGGTTTTCTAGCCTAGAGCTAAAGAACCGAAAATATGGCTGCCACATTCTTGAGATAACCGATCGATGCTAATATGAGATGCAGACACTGGAATCGGGATGCTTTTTTCCTTGGTTGGCATTGCTCTGTGCGTCTACAGCAAGACTTAGACAAATATCTTTTCTTTCTTTTCTTTTCTTTTCTTTTCTTCGTGATAAAAATTAATTGATCTGGCTCTTCTAACCACGCTGTAATAACACCAATGCTATACAATAGTAATATAATAATGCAATCTAGTATGAGAGCAGAACCTTGACTCCAACCCATGCTATTCAACAGCCCGTATCTCTGTCCCCAATACGCCCCATCACTAATGAATACGAACTTGTTCCATTGCGACAGCGCTAATGTCGGTCTTAGGTTTTGACAACAACGCAAGCCATCTCTTTGGAGCGCATGACCAGCTTCGCCCAGCCACGTTGCATGCCATTTTCGGTGTATAATCCGGATGTGACCTCCGCCCTCCCATTATTTGCGGCCCGCCGCGATGGAGATCAGGTGAAACTAGTTCCGGTTCTCTGCCTGCAGACATGGGATGGGCGTGCGTCCATCCGACGAGCCGGTGCAGCCATGGGAAGTCATCTCACTGACACATTGCCCTCGTGCATCTGCACAACTCAAAAACTGCAACTTGGAGAGAAAAACGAGTCGCTAGCGTGGTGAAGCTTGTGCCAACCCCTCACTTCTCCCCTCTCACTTTTCCTAACTCGGTTGATACCCCAGCCCAAAACCAGCAGGAAATCCAGCCTGTCTCAGTTTTAGCGCCTCTTAGCGTCCAAAAATTAAGGAGAAGCCGAGGTTTTGCTGCATTTTCACCCAAGGCTAATCCCAATTCTCTCTAGTGTACTTTTTGACGTTTTGATATTGTGATTCTCAACGAAGGTCTGCGTGATGCTTGTGTAGATGGTACCAGCTGCGCCGCG
The DNA here is from genome assembly GCA_027627215.1 of Lecanicillium saksenae. Classification (NCBI taxonomy): domain Eukaryota; kingdom Fungi; phylum Ascomycota; class Sordariomycetes; order Hypocreales; family Cordycipitaceae; genus Corniculantispora; species Corniculantispora saksenae. Next base: position 10,357 of record JANAKD010000466.1, on the reverse strand, counting down.
TGGATCCGGCCACGGCCTGCAGCGCCGATTTAGGAGCGGGTATGGAGCCAATTGAGAATGTCGTATAGGCCAGGGTCTTCGGCCGTCCAGCGGCCCTGCCCCTGGTCATTCTGAAGTAGATCCAGATAGACAAACTCGTCTGTGATTTGTTGCACCTCCTGCAGGCGGTTAGCGGTCTGACGTAGGATACACATGTCATAATTCCGCTGGACGTCTGGTGTTTTTCAATTCTACATAGTGTGGTGGAAAATTATTGGCATACGTACCTGTTCCAATTGAACGTCACAAGAGTGTAGATGTAGCTCATTCGATGGGCTCGGGCCGCCAGTCAAGTCGAGAATTCGCTTGCGCGCAAGTATACATCTTTGGGCTGCCATCTGCCGCAGGTAGATCTTCTGGGCTTCATGTCGACGAGCGTATGCATCGAGCAGAACGCTAAATCCAAGACAACTCTTGTTAGCTTCGGGTACAATCGCGGGCCACAAGGGTCGGTAGGAAGAGAGTACGGACTGTAAGAGCTCAAGCTTCTTTTGCTCGTGTTCGTTTTGAGCAACAGGAAAGCTAATATCTGCAGAACAATCAAGAATAAACTGTCCGTCGGTGGCGCATTGTCGCAAAAGAGTCCACGCTGATGTGAAGTAGTCGGCTTGGCAAGGTGCATTGATGTTGGCAGATGCAATACAGTGCTGAAGATTTCGAAAGTCACCCAGGACTTCGGCGACACGAGCGATGCGATATTCGTTTACTGCCAGGGGGCGGGCCGTTAGTAGAGGGACAAATCCGAGAACCTGTCTCCCAATTGGGACAGGACGGGACGACTCACAGTCTCCCATGCTGGCACGGCTGTCATCAAGATTGGAGCAGATGATGTTGGGCCAATATGAGCCAGGCAAGGCAGAATAAACGAATGCTTGATCGCTATTCATATGAATGGATTGACAGGGGATAAAGATAATAAAATGAGAAAAGCGAAAGAGCAAGAGGGTAAGCTCTTATTATATTTCGAAAACAAATTGGAACCAGAATAATCCCAAAAGGAGGTCGAGGATTACACAGAGTTGTGGAGGTCGGCGCCTGGTCGCAGTACGGAGCTCGAGTAGCGTAGCCCAACTGAAGCTACCCAATAGTTGAAACTGAGACAATATAAGGCCCGAAAACAACAATGGAGGGCTGAATGTGAATTGGTATTCGAGATTCTGAGCAATGACGGAGCAAGACGGGCCAGGAACAAGCTACAAGTGGCGCATCTGACCTTGATAAAGAGTTGCACACGCATCCGCAAAGCACCGCTCCGCTTTACTAGGTCACGGAGCAAGGACACATTGGGGGCGTTGACGCAAGGACACAATAAGGCTTTGGAGAATGGCTTGGCCAAGATTTGGAGGGGTGTGTGTGTGTCTGTGGTGTGTGCGATGTGCGGTAGGGGCGGGACGGGCTAAAGGGAGCCGGGCAAGGCTTTTTGCATGTTTAGCGCCGTCTGGTCGGAGGCTAAGAATACCCAGAGGCAAGTCGAGAGGCTGCGGGAGGCTCATGAATAAGTTGATTCGGAACGGCCTGTCATTGGGGAGGGCCGCTGCCGGAAGTGCGAGTTCCACATGGTAGGGCATGTACGTAGTAGATGCCATCCAGTCGAGTTGGTGGAGAGTTGGAGACGCCGTATGCATCTGCGTGCTGCCACACGCCCCTAGCTGTTCTGTGGTCTTTGCTGGCACCCACCCTCCTCACTGGCCTTGCATTTTTTGGTATTGATTTCCCCCTAATGACCATGAATTGAGTGAGCGCCTTGACCAACGTCAACGATCGGTCCACTGATCAAGACGTTATGTCGCATAGACGAGCCCGGCTCCTGATTCAATGCCGCCACCATGCGCGGGCTTCGGTTGCTCCGTCACCACAGCCCCTCGATGCCGTGTGCCTTGCAGCGATTCACATTCTGCCTTTTTTCGGGCTCATCTATGATTTGCTAATTATTCCCGACGGCTGTACTATGGTGCTCCCAGATTGTCATTTGTTGCCCTGGGAGGTTCTGCGATGGTGCATGGGCAAAGCATCGCAGCGTAGAATCCTGCAGTTAACTCTACACCCCTCGAAAAAAAAANTTGCTTGGACCCATGGCGCCCAGCCAGCCCTGCGGTGAAAACTCTTCGTATTACATGAAGTGTCTCTTGATAGGGTCCCCGCGGTGGAAGCCACAGGAGAAGTTGCGAGCTACGTTAAGATGGCTTTCCAACGGTGACGTGTGGTCAAGCGAAAATGACCCCGAAACGTTTCCTCTCGGGTGAGATTGATTTTTTCAGCCTTGTGATGGCGCCCATCCTAATGACGCCCCGAGCCAGTGAAAGCGCTGCAATGGCCGGAACCAGGGAGGCTGTGGCCGCTGGAAGATCCCAGACCAGCTGGACAGGGCCCTGGCAAGTCTTACCACGCAAATGCCAATCGGAGGGTGCAACAACCCGCCCAAGGCTAAAAANGGATTTTCGATCCTGCAGCGTTCCCGCCGCCAAGTGGGCACCGCCAGCAAGCAGGCAGGCATGGTCAACCCAAACAAATTGGCAGAATTGCTCTGTCTGCTAGTCAGTGCCCCGGCTTGTTAATCTACCGTTATTTTGCCGTTCATGATGTAAGAATACTACAGATTTTAAACTCTTTTTCGCGTGAAATCATTGGCTGTTTCGTATTGAGAGCCATGCGCAAATAGGTAACGCTCCCACCACTCGGTCGTGTGGCTTGCTGTAAAGGGCTATGACGGTCGGCCTCGCCGACGTAGCGCTCTCACGAAAAGGTTTTGTGACTACCGTTTCTATGTCACGGTTATTGATCTATCAACTTGGAATTCTCAGTTGCCGAATTTCCCCTGATCGTCCACCGGCCTTTGCCTCTGTATCTCGCTCTCCTGAAGCAACTTTCGGTGATTCCTGAACAACAAGGAGAACGATGTAACGCCAGCGATCGGCGGAGAGATTTTGTCGCCACGTCGAAGCCGTCAGACGGCTCGCGGACTCGGCCGACATACGTGCCATTTACGGAACCTACTCGCTGCGTCGGCGTGCTCGGATTGTTTCGGTACACACCAAATACTTTCTTATCGTATTAGAGAATATGAGAAGTGCTCTACAGCTCTTCTCGAACCCCTGATGAGAGTCGTTTACCGTCGAGGAAAAATAAACCACTTTGTTGCGCGGCAAGCCTGTTGATAGGCTCATTCAAGCCATCAAATGTCCCACCAAACACTTGTTCCCACGCAGTGGCTTGGCCGGGGACAAGGTTTTCGGTCCCCGAGGGCGGACTGCAACCCCACACCAGTTTGACCGTTTCGCTAGATATTTTTCTTTTCGGGACAAATCTCCGGCGCCAGGGTATCCAGCAGTGTCTCGTCCAACCTGGAAATCCAGCTCTCTGGTACACGTAGCGCAAGTTCGCTTTGCATAGGTACAGACTTTGTGCTAGTGACAGCGCTAGAGGTTTGACAGGCGACAACGGGCTGAGGGTCGACGTCGACAACATCCGCTAAGAAGCAAGAAAAAACCCAACTCGTCTATCGTCCAGCCCCGACGCTTACGCTTCTCAAACCTTTTCCGTTTGGGGACACTGGTGGCTGCCATGCATTGCGAAAACGCAAACTCTGCGTGAATCTTTTTTGGGTCCTTCGAAGCGCCGAGCACTGCGCCAAGCACATATGTACATGGTGGGCCAAGTTCTCGCAGGGGAACTTCCACCAAGCCAGGCAACATCATGGGAGAAGACCAAGCCGCGATCAGCCAAAACCTTATGTTTCTGACTGTGTGCAGAAATGAGCCAGCTATCACCGGCCATGAGGCTCTTCCCCGCAGCTTGCTCGCTACACATGCACGGCGCGAGATATCGTAAGACGACGTCAACGTCGTATCGGCCGATAAGTTTTCTTCTAGGGCTCCAGTAGAGGCGGCTGGTTCACGTGTATCTGCTGCACTTGATTGGTTTTGTCACTTTGCTTTCAAGGTGTTCCTTGTCCATGATTTCAAACATATTCCCATTCACTGCCTGATGCCATTGACCGTCATTTTTCTGAAAATACGCAATAGTTAGATACTAGTATCCTGGCGAGTGGCGCAGCGAACGCAGGTTGAAATTCTGACAGCATTAGCTTCCCTGGATGCATGCCCAGCGCGCCCCATTCGCCGCCCCCCGGCGTGTTCTTCGCCGACGGGCCTAAAATGGCACTCGCCATTCGCCGTCACTGGTGATCCCAAAAATAACAAAACTGGGCCATGCGAAAGGGGTGTGCGCGACGGCTGCGTCGCTTATAACACCGAGGAAACACTAATCATGAGTGCACTAAGCCTGACGGGAACATATGTTTTGACGAGCCATCACCGCAGGTTTGTAAACTCGGGTTTGAATGAACGCGAAGTGGGTGAAGTTCGGATGTTCATGACTAGCATGACAGATCGTGGCGGAAGTCGCTGCCGACTAGGACTGTGGAAGTAGGAGCTGCCCCAGATAGTCGAACCTTATTGCCATTTCCAACACCCATTTCGCGCCCTTTCCGAGGCTGTCTTGAGCAAACTATTCAACAATATGGTCCCTAGTGCTTAGTATTCACACACCCTTATTCGTCATTGTAGTTATCCAGCGGCGTTCGCCAAGCTGGCTTGACTGCAAGCCAGGGTCCGTGTTCTCCTCTTCGCCCACGGCAAGGCATTTGCGCTTCAGCTTCAGGGCCTGCCGTGGCGTCGTTGCTCAACAGCCTCCAACAGCCAATCCTACCTTACAACAATTAACCCCTTTAAACTGCACCATCCGCTTTAATTTCTATTCATCGCGAATCTGGAGATGTGTTAACGTTTTCCCAATTTGGTATCAATTATCCCCTGCGTCCTCATGGCGTTCAACCCAGGCAGCCACACTCACACTCCACACGGCTGTTCAGACATGCGCCGAGCTGGTGGCTGGCGCATGTCTGACTGTTTTGTGCGACAACATAATATGAGGCAGCCAATGGCTAGTAACAGACATCTTTATTCGATGAGTTCGTGTCGCAATATCAGTCCGAGATCCCAGACCAGCTGATATCCCATGCATTGCCTCAACATGTATCAAAGGCCGCCCTCAGACACTGATGTTGCATTGAACGCCCTTTTCTGCGCCGCTTTGTCCCTTACTTGGTTTGTGAGGTGTGGGTAGTTGTCGTCCCTTGGCAAGCGATCCCAAGCCGCCCGTCCGCTGGTAAGGCCTAGTGCATGATCTGCCACGGCTCGAAGACGGCATAGCTCGCTCTAGATTGATATCCAAGATAATTAGCCCATGTTTGAGTTTGAGTAAATGCACATGTGACAATTCTATTGAAGCATCACTCCAGGCTTGTAAAGACTTAAAATATGTTGTACATGGTCTCCACTTAACTGTATCAAAGCAAATAGCGTGCCCAGCTCGTATCAATAGGTGAACTCCGGGACATTGCATTAACAGCAGGTAGAAAATGCCGACAGAGACTTTTCCATTGTTGAATCTAGCCCTTACTGGCTCCGACGCGGGTCCTCAGCGTTGCTCGTGTCTCTGGGTCAATCGTCAGCACAGTTTACAATCTGGCCGTCGAGGTCTAGTCCTGGCTCCCCCTCTTATATCCCGAAAGGTAGTTGTTTTTCTAGCTTTATCCCTGACCAGCTGAGGAACTACCCATCGGATCTCATCTGCCGGGTCCACTGTGAAAGAAACAGCCCGAAGTAAGTGAGGCTGGCTTCATCGGTCGGAGCGCCTCTCTTGCCAAGGTTGGAGACTTCAGTCGACCTTGCGTCTCCACCCTCTCTATTTATGCATCTCACACGTTCGAGAGCATTTCATGATCACATCTCCGCATCAGCACTCGTAAAAGACTTTGAGGAGTGGCGTTGTGCCGTCTCAGCGTAAATATTTTACCGCTGAGCAGGGCCTCGAATTGACCGCTCATGGCGTGAGAATCTTAACTGATCTGCCAACTACGCAGCTCAATACCATACTGTTATTGGATATCATGTATATTTATAGACAAAATGATGCAATATATAACTACATCGAAAACGCAAATACGAGAGCCAGAAAAGTCACCCGACTTGATGTACCCAGGAAGACGCCATGCAAACCCTAATACACTGAAAATAGAATATTCGCAACCAGTAGCAATGAGACAAATAGGTGATGCTCTAGCGTGTTTCGGAGTAGTCGTTCAAAGCGACGCAAACTGCGCCTCGGTGATGGCCGTTGTATTGCCGGATGATCTGCTGGCTGTGCAGCTCCCAGAGGCGAGCGTAGTGATCCGAGCACGCGGTGACGAGATAGGCCGAGTCCGCACTGAACGCGCAGTCCCAGACCCAGCGCTGGTGGCCGGTAAGTGTGGCTTCCAAGGGCAGGGCCTTTGGTTGCTCGCCGGGTCGGGAATGGCTCTCTTTGATCTCCCAGATCTTGGCCGTGTGATCGGCGCTGCAAGTGGCTAGCTTCTTGACATCCGGCGAAAGAAGAATCCGGGTGATGTATTCCTTGTGAGCAGAAAAGTGCGTTACAGGAACCATGCAGGTGCCATTGTATTCCTGCTCAATCTTCCAGATAAAGACGTTGCCCTGCGATCATGTCAGCAACACGCATGGTCATGGACTTATACATTTTACGCTTACGCTGTTATTCGCGGCGCATAATAGAGTGCCGTCGCTCGCCACCGTAACACTCGATACGGAAACATCAGCCTCGGGCGTCAGCTCGTGGGCGCACGTGTTCTCCGCCAGGTCCCAGACTCGGACATATCCTGAGCGGTCGCAGCTGATAATCTCGCCCTGGTTAGGATGAATTACCACGTCGTTCACCGGGCAGCCGTGGCTGTAGCTTCGTTGGACCGCCCCCGTACGCGTCTCCCAGATCTTTACGGTGCCATCTTCGGAACTCGTCACCATCCACTTGCCTTCGCAGTGGAAGGCAACGCCAGTGATGTTACCGGTGTGGCCCTCAAATGTCAGCAGCGGGGTCGGATTCGTCGATTTGATGTCGTAGAGCTTGACGGCCTGGTTGCCTGCGGCGGCGAGGTAGCGCTTGTCGGGAGAGATGCACAGACGGTTGACCTGCGAGTCCGGGTGTTGGATCGTGCGAGAGCAGATGCCGGAGAGAGCCTCCCAGAATCTGCACAAACGATGAAATTGTTAGCTTTCGAGTGTCATTCGAGCGATAGGCGCATTGCTTTCGTAGGCTTGCCTGATTGTGTGGTCGTAACCAGCTGTCGCGCATTGATGGTCAGCGGCTGCCTGAAGGAGGGGTCCGAAAGCAACAAACCTGTGCAAAGAATGACCGACATCGCGGGCGGTGTCTATATGTGCCGGCTATCCCCCCGGCTTGCGATAAAACTTGTCTTGCGACGGTGCAAAAGGCGATGCGCTGAGCGTGGAGGCCGGACAAACAGCTGGCGTGTTGAGGTTGCTGCGAGGCGTTTGCGCCCGCGAAGCTGGAGGCAGTGACGGATTATTTTGGGGACCTCTGAAGTTGGAGTGGAGCTTTCGCCCGACAGCTGTACCTCGTGCTCTGCGTTGGCGACAGGCAGCAGGGCACAGCCCGTGCTAATGCTATTTAATGATCAGTCTAAATAAATGTATAGTATATCTCGGTTGCAGATCAAGATTACGTGTGTTTAATGCGCTTCCTGGTATGAACTTGCGATCGCACGGTGATCCACGATACCGTCGACCCATCTAATCGCTGCTCGCCAGGTAACTTCAATGCAATAATGCTAGGCTTCTCCACGCACATGTCCGGCGTAAAATATGGAAAATGAAATAAATTCAAACATAAAAAAGTAAATGCTGTAAACAAATAACGCGCTAAAATTGGTCCCGCCAAATAAAACCCTCCGCCGGCCAGTTTCCCATTGAGAGTAGCGACCGTGTTGTAATCGTTATTAAGTATGAGTTGATACAGCCCTTTATGCTTCCATTCGTTATTCATCATGCTCGAATCCTCCATCTCATGTCCGGGATCCTGACCCTGGTCTTGGCTGCCCTCCTGATCCTCGTTACCCGGATCCACGGCGCCCACCTGATGAGCTCCCCAAGGTCTCCCGACTCAGGGACATGGAGGCGGGCAAGTCTGTGTATCGCAATCGGCGCAGGCGCACAGCCTGTTCGCTCGTATATCCTGGTGGTACCATGCGTACCATGGAGCCCCCGCAGTATCCGCAATCTCGAGCACTGAGCGGGAAACGGGTCAGCAACGGCGTCGTAACCTCCAGCCTGGGCAAGAGGCTGGACAAGAGCCTACTTTCGGATATTGCACATAATGCAGGGAACCGGGCTGTAGCCCAGTAGCATCCCGACGTGATATTCTTCGTGTAACGCTGACATGGCGCGATCAATTCTATATGGCGTAATGTTTTGTCTTCGACGAGGACAACAAGTCCCAAAGGGTAAGGCGTAGATGAAAAGCTGGTGGGTAGTGAACTCTAGACAAATGCGCAGAAGGAACAGAAAGAAGGAGAAATGAAAACTTCCAACCCCCAACGGGGAATATTTGGGCTTTATAATTGAATTTACGCACAATGGCCCGAGTATCACAGGGCTCTTCGGATGTTTGGGCCTGCCAGAGCACCAAAGAGACGTTGACCGACCCATCAACTCAAGGCAGCAGTCTCCTTCCCCAAACTCTGTCTGACCCTGTAACACGCTTGTAGAATCATAGTGCCGCCTCGAAAAATTTACAGTTTGTGGGATGCGACAACCACTACGACCTGCCCTTCTCGATTTCCCTTTCGGCCGTAGAGTCTGCGGTGCAGCAAGCGAGATTTCACCCCAATGGGGCCGCTTGACCGATGCAGCAGGGAAGGAAGAGGAATTTAAGTTCGCTCAAAGGGAGGAAGGGTAGACGACCGTCCCGGCATATAGTCATACGACACTCGCCGTGAGCGATGCAGGACAGCGGCCTGGCTGCCGTCCTGAGTGCCACATGTTTGGGTAGCATCCGGCAGATATGCAGGGCATCCCACACTGCCCAAACGGCTGCTGAAGAAGAGGGGGGCCAGAAACGAGAAGGAAGACCGCACTCCTTTGAAAAACTTTAAAGTACAAAAGACGAATCGGAGCATGCGCAGTGTATGTGCTGGGTGTTTCAGATTCAAGCTTTTGCATCGGGTGTCAGCGTCCAAGCGTAGTCTGCCCTGTTCTGTATTGTTCTGTGCCCGAGAGTGGGTGCAGGGTCCAGGAGAAGGATACACTAGGAAAGGATTACTTGTAAAAAGTTTCAAATATCACTACGAAGAAATGGTAGAGATAATTGTGAAACATCAGGTTACAGTCGCGAAGGAAGTCGGCGTCGGTGCTTCAACCGCCAAGTCCTTCGTAACATGCAGGCGCTGGTAACACAGACAACTTCGGTGCATCGCAACATTCTGATTTACTGAGAGCAAAAGTTTTACCAGGCCTGGTGGTTTCTCGGCGTCCAATATACATTAAGCCACGGCACCCAATGAAGCAGCCAAATTAACAGTGGTGGCGACAACGCATGAGCGACAGCCCCTCGGTCCGCCATTGGCGAGCACACGTGGGACAAATACAATGCCGGTTGCCAAGTTCAACTTGTACGAAAAGCACAATCACGACTTATATATCATTATGAGATGCCTATCACATCACTTGGGCTGACTTATTGGTCCGCTCAAGATCCTTGTTGCAGCTAGCTAAATAGGCTTCATATTTACTGCAATCCGCGGCGACCGTCCGGGATGCGCATCGGCACTGTTGGTGAACCGCAGTAACTACGTTTACATGGTTAGATGGTGAAGCTAATTGTCTGCGGCTATTTCTTACACAACTTTTGGTAAGGTGTCGCTCGATGGCGGCCCATACGAATGGTCTCGGTTACATGCAAGTCCAACGGGCTCTTGGTTATGACTATCAGTTACTTCACTTTTATCTGGCATTACACTCATCAGGTCGTCGTAGCTGGTCTTCAATATACAATTATAGATACCTAGACAGTTTTTGTCAAGTATTTTAGCACAGAATTTGCTATAATACACAGACGGCATTGTTTAAGCTTGTGATACCGCGCTGTCCAAGAACCGCCAGTTCTACGCACTTTGTTCCGGGCTGCTTAGAATATTAGCAATCTCTAGCAACCGTAGTTGTGTGTCTCTCTCCTTACTTGAAGAATGCAAACGACGCCCTCACATAACTCGGCTGATGTACATATTCACCGGCATCCTTCTCCGCGTAATCCACCGTGGTGCTGACATTCGTCTCATGATCGGTCGACTCGACTCCCACCACTCCGTCCGTGTAGACCTGCAGCCCGATAATGTCGCTCAGTCCCCTCTCCTCCAGCAGCAGACCCAGCTCCGTCACAAAAGCTTCCGGCGGCGCCGGCAGAGTTC